>MU271712.1:0-30236 GCA_021432655.1 Atractiella rhizophila
CTGGTGGGGGAGGTGGAGGACCATGATGCCTTCGATGAGGCGGTGGATGATGTCCCCAGAAATGGTGTGGAGGACCAAAGGGTGGGCCATGACCATAGGGGAAGTCGTGGAACCTGAAATCTGGTCGTTCTCTTCGTTCAAGGTCCCATCTCTCCCTCTCTTCCCAGCCTCCGCCACGACGCCTCCTAGAAGAAGAAGCGGAGTCATCATCCCGTCCCCCTTCCGTGAGTCGACGTGCGCGATCGTTAGCTTCTGCTAATGCTTCTGGTTCGACTGGAACTATTATCTTGAGCAGAATGTGTGTTTGATCATGATATCCATCGGGAGACGAGATCGGAGGGCTAATGGACTCGCATTTGGCACAGAGATCGAAAGAAGGGCAAACTGCGCAATGAAACCTGTCATCGTTCATCAACCAATGACTCCTTTTCGCTTCACTGATGCAAGCATAAGACATACCGAGGACCAACAATTTCAGCTAAACACCCAAAGCACATAACATCGACATGTTTCTGCGGTCCACTGAGGGGCATGACGGGCAATTCCGACCTTCCATTCCTCTCATACACTCCTGTGGAGCTCCCGCTACCACTTCCAGAGGATGAGAAACTAGCATCCGGGCTACCCCTGATCCCTCTAGCGCGCAGTATCGCTTCTCTAAACTGCTCCGACGTGACGCTCTGAGAGTCCACAGTGGAAGAAGCTTCTCCAGGACCAGATGGCGAAAGCTCGACGAAACGAGGTGGTGGTGCCGGACGATCTGGTACTGCGAGGAAGGCATGTACTGGGTGAATGTCCTCGATACGTCGATAACAATTAAGGCAGAGTTCAAATTTGGGACACGAAAGGCCTATCCACCTTCATTAGAGCAGAGGACAGAGAGCAGTAAAGAAAGAGAAACGCACATTTGAAACGGTTATGAAGTATGGGCCCAGTTCCACAAATGCTACACCTAACGACATCCGCATATTCCACCTCCCTCCACTCTCCCTCTTCACTCTTCATGACCTCTCCAAACACATGTCTCAGCACGCTACCCCTCCCACTTCCACTAATCACGCTTCCTTCTCCCTCATCCACCCCATTCGCCGAAGCTCCCGAACTGCTGCCAGAAGAGCTCTTCTCCTTCTCAGCGCATGCAAGCGCATGCTTCAGACCCTCGCTCTCGATACACATCGCGCACAGCTCGTATCCTCCAGTCACCAATCCTCCTTCTCCCGCTTCATCCAACGTCTCGAAATCCCTCCTCAGATCCCGAGAAGCCAACTCCGACCCATCCTCAATGTGCACAGGGATAACGTGCACGCCAGGTTGTAAAGGTCCTTGCTCCGGCACATGAACGACCTTAGGGTACTCTTCCCTGGTCGTCCCCACCTCTTCATCATCGTCCTCATCTTCGTCCTTCGGAAGAAGTGGACCACACGACGTACACACGTACCGAATCTGTTCCATATTATTCTTACAATTCGAGCATCGCAACAAATAGTTCGGTAAACTCGACAGATGAGATTTGGACAGCAACGATCTCCTCTCCAGCCTGTCCGTGGCAGACGAAGGTTCCTCCGTGACCGCTATCTCGACCTCAAACTCTTCTTCAGGGGCAGACTGAGGCCCCAAAGGAAGAGAGTTCTGTCTCGACGAAATGGTGCTACCATTGTCAGCGGTGAGAGCAGGGGTCCTTCCCGTTCCCGTCGAATGGGTGATAGAATAATCGAACGATATCGGGCTGACGCTTCGTTTTCCCTTTCCCTGTCCCACCCCATTCGCAGCCATCCCCAACCCGCCTATAGCTGCATTTCCATTATTCGGGTTCACCAGCGCATTCTGTCCGGGACTAGTAGCAGCCGTCCCCGTTCCACTCCCACTACCTCCACTGCCACTCCTCCCACCCCCACTTCCCCCACTCGCCCTGCTCCCTCCTGAACTGCTCCCGCTACCACTTCCGCTGCCTTTCCTGATGTTGTCGGGTCGCAATATAGACAGCATGGCGTTGAGGTTCGGATCTTGGGATGGGGAAGGGGGGTGGTGGTAGCTTCCCGAGGCTTTGGAATGCGGATGAGGATGTCTGGGGCCCGGTCCGTGTCGATGAGGAGGTTGAGGGTACGGTTGGGGCTGGGAGTAGTTCCACTGATTCATGGGTGGGGGCGGAGGAGCATAGGGATTCGAATGGGCATGAGGTGGAGGTGGGGGAGGAGGACGGGCGTGGGGGTATGAAGGACCAGGAGGGGAGGGATAGAAGGATGGATAGCTGGCGGATGGGTGTGGATAGCCAGGACGAGGGGGTGGTTTGTGCATGTCTCGGTCTCTCCATTGATTGTCAGGATGTGGAGGAGGAAAGCTATTGTGATGATACCTCTCCCTAGACCGTGAACGAGAGCGATGTCGACCCTTCCCATGTCTCCGACCACCACCAGGACCGCCGCCATGACCACCATGACGCGGTCCTCTCCAATCCGACATCTCCGAGCGCTCATCCATCTCTCTTCCTCTCGACGACGCTCCTCCCATGACCGATCCGGACCTGGACGTTCCAGCCCCACCTCCAAAGGACATGGAGAAAGCGTCCCCATCTCCGCTCTCGGACATCCAACTCTGACTCTGACTCTCGCTCCATCCGCTCGCGCTCTCCCTCCCACTCGTTCCATTCACCAAGCTCCCTCCCTCGCTCAAAGACGGTCCATCGTATTCCACTCCGACCGTGACTCGCATCGTCACTTTCTTCCCCCCGCCTCCTGCTCCTGAAGTCGACGAGGAATAGACGGACGCGCCATCGTCTTCGTCCGTCGGACTGAAGTAGAGGATGGCTTCGATGAGGTCGGAGAGTGAGTCGATCACGTTCACGTCGCCATCGTCGTCTTGGTAGGTGATCTGGTGATTCGTGGACGTCGGTGGGAGGGAAAACGACTGGGCGATCTGTTTCGATCCATCAGCGTCCACTCTAAGATGAATATACGAATCGTGATATCTGCAGCATCGACTAGAGGTCTTCTCCGCCCTGACAAGTATTTTTCATTTTTCATGATGAAAATGAAATATTGCAGAAATCGATCTTAATTCATGTCGTAGCATCCTGCATAGATTGAAACAGAACGATAATGGAGGTCGCCTCCACGCGAAGCAGGGCAGAACAGCAGACAGATGCGTCATGCATAGATCCTTCCCTGCCATCTCAACCTCCCCCAACAGACTAAGTATTATAGTAGAACGTCGCCGAAAAGAAAACAATCTGAAAACCATGAATCTTTCATCTTTCTCCTCAAAGTGAAACCATGAATCTTTCATCTTTCTCCTCAAAGTGAAACGATGACTCGCTTCTTTCCACTGTCTTCGGACGTGAGGACGCTCAAGGACGGGGAGACCCTCTCGGCTGGTCTCCGAGGAATCAGCACTCTCTTCCCATCTCTTCACCTCTCTCCCCCTCTCATTCATTGTACATCATACATCATTCAGAGTCTTACTATAAGATAGACCCAAAGCCCTCGACAGTAGATAGCAAGAAAGGAGACCACGCACTTTACTCTTGAACAGCCCGATGTCGACCCCTCTACAACTTGGAAACGTGATCCTCCTCGCAGTCGGCAGACGCTCGAAAGAGGCCTTGATGATCAGAGGACAGTGCGGGAGGGAATCCATCCCTCGTCTGTCCTCCACCGGGGATACGTATCTCTAGAGCAGATCACCAATATGCGAGCGGTTTTTCGTGTGTTCTGCAGATGCAGACGAGATGAGATGGGAATGGGAGATGGGAGATGGAGATGGATAGTAGTTATCCAGGTGGAGTAAATACGAGGTCGCTGTTGCTGCTGACTGCAGCGTTGAAGCGCCGGCGGAAGAGAGAGGCCTTCCCACCATCCATCACATCCGTCCGGCCTACTCCCGCCCCACATCATCGGCAACACCCGGGCCATCCCAACCCGCGCTTCGATCATTTATAATCTCACTCACTCCATCCATCCATCCATCCTTCCACTCCATCTTCCACTCAGATCAGGCACGCCATGTCCGCCGTCCCACTCACGTCCCGGCTCCTCGTCTCCCTCCATGGCGCCCGCATACTCGACGACCCCCATCTCACCACCTCAGCCGGCGGACAGGAAGGCATAGAGGAGCGTGGCGGAAGTGCTGGTGGAGGGGAGAAGGGAGAGCCGAGCGAGATCTACTTGCCTGCTTTCAGGGAGTGGATATCCCATGTCGCCGTCGATGTAAGTCTCTGCTCTCACAGTTCCAATACCAGCAGGGATGGTTGCGCTCTCTTTTCGTTCTTCTTCTACTCCTAGTTGAATAGTCAGTACCTTGGATACTTGAATCGGTCGAGTGTGGCCACCTTTCCCCTGCTCCTTTAGTAGTCGACTTTTGTGTGAACGATCAAGCGCCTTGGACAGAAATAAGCATCCTGCGGCGAAGCGCGTTAGCTGTGCCATAAAGCAGAGCAGTCCTCTGGCAGCAACAGCTCGTGATCCTCGCTACGGCTTTCTTCCTTATCTCGAACGATGATCAGAGCGCAGCGGGAGGAAAGCGCCGATTTTTTATATGAAGGGAGAGTGTCAGGAACTACTTTTTGCCTTGTTCAACATCGTCATTGTCATTGTTATGCACCTGTTGGTTTTGCATCTGCCCCAAAACATCTATATTCTTGTAATGCTTATTGTAAGCGAGCTGTAATGTCGAAAAAAGGGTCGTAACATGGATTACAATTCTTGATCCTTCTGTTCTTTACACACCTCTACGTGTCTAGCTGTTCAGTCCTTGGTTGGGAGAGTCACCTTCGACGACGCAGGACGGACGTCTCCATGACCCATCCACTGCATATTGGAATTGTGCTGAGGTAACGTGCCTGTTCATGGCGTAACTGTCGAAAGAGTGAACTGATAAGAAGCACTCTTTCTTTCTCTCAAACATCGCGTCATCCGACATCAACATGAACATCAACATCATGTGAAGTGGAAAGAAACCACGAGACATTGTTTCAGTGGTAAGCACCCTGATAACAGGCAGATGTTGGAGTGATATATTGAGCTTGTCCCTTCATTCCGTTCTCAGACTTTGAATCCGCTCAACTGAAACGGATCATCCTGTAGACCTATTTCTTTGAGGACACGATGAGGATTGGTCCTTTTCCTTCATTTCGTCATGTTGGAAAGGTATAGTGCTGACCACGCCACTAGATTGGTGGCAGTTTGGCGAAAGTGGTATACTTCACACGGACCCCGAACCCATCTTCCTCCTCCTCTCCAAACGACTCCTCAATCCCACCTCTCTACTCAGCCTTTCCCCAGCAATCAGTCTCCGATAACAAAGACGAGGATGACGATTCATCCTCTGATGTCTCAGCCCAAGACCTCACATCTGCAGATTTCGACCCCTCTTCCCACTCTCGAGACTCCTCCTCATCCCGTCAGCGTCGGCGCAGCGCGCGTCCTCCACCCTCACCGCGTATCAACGGTGTTCTAGGGCCTGAAAGCGTGAAGTCTACGCCGTCGACGAGCAGGAGCAACAGCGTGTCGTATGCGGGCCTCAGCCCAGTCGAGGCAAAGGAGGCGCGGGAGGAGATGTTCGGACCTCCAGCGGCTCAGGCACGGACCACTGCTGCGGGACGGAGAGGATCTCTTTCGATGTCCTCGATCCCAGGTGGGAGGCTGAACTTTGTCAAGTTCGAAACGACAGACCTTTCCTCCCTCACGAATTTCATCAGTACCCTCCTCTCCCTCTCTGCTGCTTGTCACCATGTCCCCCTCTCGACGTTTAAGAAGAGCGTGAAGATATTGGCGACTGGAGGAGGGGCTCATATGTATGGTGACCTCTTGAAAGAGGAGTTGGGTCTGGAAGTGGGAAGGTATGCGGAGATGGAATGTCTCATCGAAGGATTGGCGTTCGTGATGCAGGTCGAAGGCGAGGTGTTCTGGTATTCAGACGAGCTTGTGCGGGATCTAACGCATAATCCTGCACACCCTTCCTCCTCGAAATCCCCTCCAATCTCGCCGACAACAGCAAACTCGTCGAGATCACAGCAGCCTTTACCGATGGAACGACCCTCTCCTGATCCTCCGAGATATTCTATCCTCTTTGACCCGGATCCTAAACCTCAGTTCCCGTGTCTTCTCGTCAATATTGGGAGTGGTGTTTCGATATTGAGAGTCGACGATTATGATAAATTTGAACGTGTTTCTGGAACGAGTTTGGGGGGCGGAACACTGTGGGGATTGCTGAGCCTTTTGACTGGCGCCGGCAGTTTTGATGGTCAGCTGTCCCTCTTAAATACCGTAGGGTAGAGGAGGTTTAAAGTTTCTAATGATGCAGAAATGTTGGCTCTCTCAGAGAGGGGAGACAATTCGACAGTGGACATGCTCGTTGGAGATATCTATGGCTCGAACCAAGATTTAGCGAAGATGGGCTTGAAGTCTTCCACGATCGCCTCCTCTTTCGGAAAGGTGTTTAAGAAGGGGCAAAGAAAGAGAGAATGGAAACCGGAGGACATCTCGAAGAGTCTCCTTTATGCCATCTCGAACAATATCGGCCAGATTGCGTATGCCTTAGCATCTTTGCTTGTCATCAACGAGCTGATGATTGAATCCTCGAATAGGTATATGAATGCGGAGGCACAGAATGTGGACAAAATCTTTTTCAGCGGCTGCTTCATTCGAGGTTAGTGCTTCTCTCTAGGCCCCCCCAATCGATTTGCTAAAGGACTTGGGACAGGACACGCCGCAACAATGGCCACACTCTCCTATGCCATCCGATTCTGGTCGAAAGGGACGAAGCGAGCCTTATTCCTGAGACATGAGGGATATTTAGGAGCTTTGGGGGCGTGGATGAAGAATATGGAGAAGGAGCTAACGACGTAACTTTTGCCGCTGTGCAGCCGCGAAGGATGGTCCCTTCCTAACACTATGCGTATACCCCAGCCAAAAGTACGGGAGGGACCTCATCTTAGCCAATGTTGATTTATGTGGAAGTGAACGAGATGTTAGATCGCATTGTACTTGTTAGAATGTAGAGTATTTTGCTATCGTTTATACATCTTGTAACGAAAAGGTATTAGAAAGCCTTCACCACCTAATGTTTAGCCAGTACCGAGAAAGTTGACAACATTGCACAAGTCTTTGAAAACAAATAGTAATGGAGAGTCAATGAATCGTTCCGACCCATTCCTGCACTTCTGCGTGCTGTACTACTTTTCTTATGGGGTAGTGGAGCAGCTACAATCTAAAGAAAGGTGAGCAAGCTTCCAACTCAAAAACGAGCAACTGACGGAGGTGTACCATCGCGTCAATGACGCGAGGCAAATATTGTATGTGAGATATCTTGATGTTGTTTCCTGCGGTCGTAGGAGAGATTACAGCAGCCTCAGAATGGGTCTGTCATCTGCATTAATTGGTGATCAGTAATAGCTTAGAAGGATGTTAGAAGAACATACGGAAGTGTCCAACTGGAAGTGGGCCAGGACGAGGAGGATTGAGTTTTGGCCGGACAACCTTTGGCTTCTTCTCGTTCTTTGGTTTTTTGCCCTTCCCGAACAAGCTCCATTTCTTCTCTTTCACTTCGGCTTCCTTCTCCAACTTCGCTGCAGAGGAGTTTAACGCTTCTTCGAAGGTGGCAGGTGCATCTTTGTAATCGATGGACTGGCCACGGCTCTCCTCGAAAGAGGACATAGCGGAAGGGACGGAGGTGAAATTGACGCTGTGAACCGTTGCAGACATTTTAACGCGTGATTGAGGTTTGAGATCGATTTCTTGCTTTGCTGAGCTCTGTTTCTTGCTTTGCTTGATGGAAAAAGGAGGAGAAATGGACCACCTTTTAAAGAGAGAAACACGGTCAGGGAACGGTGTTGTGAAGAGTCACAGTTTTGACTGCGCGCAGTATCATGTTGTGGGTGTTTGCAAACTGCATTGATGTGTCCAATACGTCAACGCATACCTTTTCCTGTTCTACAACTTCAAATTCCGGGCTTCCATCATCTCCTTGAACTGCTGTAACATGGTCTGGATGCTGCGATTCCGTTGTCAAACGGCGCTGCCCATGCCAAAGTTTCCAGAACCGTTGAGAATTTACGATTTTCCTGTCACAATCTCTACGTCCGTTCTCTTCTGTTCTTCTTTGAACCAATCATTGGAAACGGCGGAAGGATACTCTCCGAGTCAGCATGGACGGAGTGGACGAGTGGTCTGTCAGATCATCGATCAGCGCCAGCTTTGAGACGTTAACAACACTGCAAAATGCTCAAACACATGAAATTCTGCCTTCCTCTATGCTGCCTAAATTCGATCGCAGTTATCCTGAGACGGTCAAATGATTGCTGAGCGCCAGTTCGACGTCAGCCAGCGAAATAACGCGGCGTAGAATTATATAACCATGTAGGAAAGCGTAAAGTAAGATGATCAAGGAGAAAATAGAAGCAACGTGTAAAGGATCAGAACAGTTATCTCGCAATAGCTAGACTCGACCATGGCTTCCACTTCACAGAGTTGTGCTGTTTAACCCCATAATCAGCGGAATGAGACTTCAGTGCGTGAGCTTGAATTCTTGAGGTTCAAGTTGTTAGCTGACACTGACTCAAGCTCAGGATCCAACGTCTCATGGACAGGACGCCATCATCCTCCTAGGATAATAATACTATATGTTATCAGGATCCTTAATACACTTGATCGAAATTTGATGGGATCCTTAACACGGCACAATTGTGAACCCACAATACATGGGAATATTCTTTAAACGCCCGGAATACCTCCCAAAACCTCTTATTTACTACAGTATGCGATTTGAGGCCAATATCATGTCTGTTGACTGAAGTATACAAACATGAATATTGGGTGTGCTCATCCCAGAAACGTGACTCATAATTATTAAAATCGCCTTTTTGCAGTGAGCTTGAGTAGAACTGATTTCGAGAATTAATTTTCTCACTATGCTGCTTAAATTACGTCAAAAAACATCTAGTGATCATTCATACTTTCTTCAGGAAACATGATTGAAATAACAATGATTTTTTGCCAATCACTCAAAGAGATTCCAACCAATTTTATGGCGGTTTAGAGTCAAAAATATGCGCGCTTATAAGTATATTTTGAATCTGAAGTTTAAAGGTATTGTATTAGATTTGATGGACTTTATTATATGGTGTTAAGGATCCCGATGTGATAGGGTTCCTGATAACACATGGTAGTGCAGTGAAACGCTCTGTACGCGTCTGAGTCCCGTTTTCTCGACAAACCGACAGCCAACATAGGATCTCATTTCCGGACCCATGCATTCTAAAGCGGGTGATCCAGGTCATCCATGAGGTGATATTAAGTGAAATATCAAAATAGTGCTACGAAGTCATGGTGGGAAGAATATATCATGTTTGCGTCTAGAGTCTGAACGATCTGAAAATCGAGTTGAATCAGAAAGTCTCACGAGAAATGATGTTTAGATAGGCATTTGGACAGAGGGCAAAGGCGGGCAAGAGGCGTTGAGCGATTGAGCGATAGTTTGGAAGAGTGCGCCTTGAAGAATGTAGGCCTGGACAGAAAGTTCCGCTGGATGGAAGGAACTCGGATATGGCCAGATTTCTGACTTCATCAGAGCCCATGATTGGTCAGCTCTCTCAAGGAGGCCTTTCCGCCTGCATGAACACCACTATTCATGCTAGAGTTAGGGAATGAGAGTATGCTGGTTTTCGCTTGTCGAAATGGATGGTCTAGCTGAAAAGATTAACTTGTTAGATCCTTTGCGGAAGAAGGAGAAGACGTATAGCAAGAGTATTGTACTGTACAAATCATGACATCGGGTCCAGACCAAGTAACCCTGTTGGTGTACGGCCTGTTGCTTTGGTACCAGCAAGGGTGTTCCTGTTTTCACTTCGGGAAGTATGGAAGACGTCGTTGTACATTGATTCCCTGCACAGAACGCGAGTATTAGATATTGTATCGTGTAGTAGTTAAAGGCCGAAGGACTCTAACAAAAACAGGGATTCGCCTCTGAGCTCTTTCACGCGCCCTAACCCTACATTGCCAAGCTTCGACTCTTTCAATAATTGCAGAAATGTAAGCCAACAGCCGATCCCTCACAATGGCGCGAGAATGGTGCAATATAAGGCAGCTTTCTTTGCTCCCTGAAGGCCGTCTCCCGGCGTCGAATGAATGAGCCTGCGCATGAGCAAGGTGGTGGCTTAGGAAGCGCCTTATCAAAAGCAGAAGCAACGTCGTATTATCACTTTTGCGCCTCAACAAAGCAGAGCAACAATGTGGGTCCAAAGTAACTACAACGAGCCACCAGGAGACGTGTTCAGATTCAAACGTCCAATTAAACGAGTGGCAGTGATCGGTCTGTTACTCTAGAGGTGGACCCAAGCCACTGACTTCCCTTCAGGAGCAGGAGCCTTAGGACTCCAATGCGCAGCCGTCCTCACTCGCCACAAGTTCACTGTCCGCCTGTTTGAACGAGCTACACATCCCGGGGGGATATGGAACTACCAGCCTGATGTCCATGGAACGAGGGAGGTGATACCGCAGAAACCGATTCGGGTTCGAGGATACGAGCCAGACGTTCCAAAGATTCTTCCCTACGAAAGAACTTGGACAGAAGAGGAGGATGGAGCTGAGTTTCTGAAGGCAAAATGGGGAGAACATGTAAGCTCGAGCTCGTTATTCCTCCATATCCGCAAGAAGCTGAAGACATGATAGGTTTTACCTTCTCCTGTTTATGATCACCTGGAATCTACAAGTCCAGCGGTACGCGTTCCCCTGCTAGAATAAGATTGTAACTGAACAATGAGATAGCCAGTGATGCATCTACCTGAGCTGGAGCATCCTGCGGACGCCGTATGTCCATTTCTTCTCTCGGCAAAAAGCATAGCTGACGAGACGCAGCCGTGGATGCTGCCCCATCACGCGTTACAGCGGCATTGTCGAGCATATGCCTCGATCCATGGCATCAACAGCAACGATTCATCCTCATCCTCTTCGTTGACTAGCACGTCCTACGGTACCCGCGTAGAACTAGCAACGAGAGAGAATGATGGATGGAAGCTTGTGCTCCGCAAGCTCACATGGTCCGATGATGGACAGTCGCTCAAGGCCAAATACTGGAAAGAGGATTTTGACGCTGTTCTTGTCTGTTGTGGATCCTATGAGGTCCCGCACCTTCCAACCATTGAAGGTCTGAAGCCGTGGTGGAACATTCGGGAGGCGAATGGAGAGCACCCAGTGTTGCATGCGAGGGATTATCGCACCCCTAGCATCTTTAAAGACAAGGTGGGAGGGAACCATTCCTTTGTCGCTCGGTGGATTGAAACTGACAACGACCACGCTGGAAGAATGTCTTGATTGTTGGTGGCGCAGTGTCAGGTACCGAAATCTCACGCGCTCTCAGTGGTGTCGCAACTAGCGTGCACATCAGCATGCGGGTGCGTCTCCTGATCCAAGTCTCTCCCTTCCCCGGCTGATCTGCCTCAACATTCAAAGGAGAAACACGATCCTGTCTCTCTAGCTCTCAGACGCAGAATACCCGACTCCGTTCATAAACATAAAGAGATCCTGCGCTTTGAGTCGCTCCGTTCTTCCTCCACAACTATCAGCAATGGGGTCATCACTTTCATTGATGGGAATACACTGGAAGGCATTGATGTGATCATTTTTGCAACCGGATATCGACGGTCACTCCCTTTCTTGAGGGACTATCACGGACGGTTTGTGTTCCTTGTCTCTGTCTTCATCTTCATGCTTCATGTCATTCGAATAGAATTGGCTGAAGAAAGTGGGCATAGTGCGCCAAAGGACATAATCGACGATGGCACGACTTTCCAAAACATTCATTGGACAGGACATTACATTTACGACCCAACTCTGGGATTCACCTTTCAAAGTGCCTGGGCCCACGGCCTGTATCAAGCTGAAGGGTATGCGAAAGTGTGGGAAGAAACAGCGTTCCTTCCTAGCCAAGCTAAGATGGTCGAAGGATACCTTGGTCCGAGGGGTACGCCAAATGGTGTTCTGGCGGGATTTGCAGGGCAGCCTGGACATGAAGGTTTGTTTTCATGTAACTCTGAGAGGGGAGGGACACATCCTTGACGACACTTCTTTAGAATTGATCCGCCTCTATGTCGGTTGGCTGAATGAGCAAAGCCTTCGTTATGGAGGACGATTACTCTCCCCGCCTCCTCTCCAGTAAGCCTGCCTAGACTCCTTGTTCTCTGTTACAGAAAATCTTCAAGAGAACCGTACTGACTCAGAGTAGGGAACGAGAGATCATCGTCCACTTCATGAATAAGAAACTAGCAGGAGTAAGAACCACGTCATTCTAGTTAATCCTACTGATGTTGTCATAGATACCGTTGGAGATTTTGGATTTTGAGGGACAAGAGGAAAGACCAAGTAGAATTTATGATTTGTATGATCAGTTTCATGAGAGGTGGTAGGTTACGCGACCTAGTTCGCGATTTTGAGCATTTCTAGCAAAGATGATTTTTAGTGTAGAAAGAGCATAGACAGGTCCTTCTATTTCCTGGAACGGCTACCTGTCGTGAATTTTTTCGCCTAATGCTATTCTGCCTTCAAGTCACAACAGAAGTGATAAAATACTAAATGCTTGCTTCAACTGGTGCCATTCTCTCCACATTCACATCTACCACTCCCAGCTGAAAGATGATGCAATTGATTGATTTTTGTTGATTTAGGTTCCGATAATTGAACAGGAACGGATCCGTTCGATCGTCCCTTGATTCTCCAAACGACCGCTGCTGTGATCATTTTCACTACGTTACTGCAAAGGAGCTAGTGCTCAACGCAGAAAGGTCACCTGCATAAAGGTGGAGCAAGTGGTGGGTTACCGTGGAAGACAATGAAGATGAGGTGGCGCTGATTTTCGCGGTCAACAGGGTCACGAGGATTGGGCATTCCTACTCAGTGGAATCAAGGGAGTCGAGGCCGGCAGACCTGGAGCGCTGTAGGACGAACATGGATTCCAACGAACAGCTCCCTCCGCCCTCTTTAGGGCTCTTCGACTTCCCCCCTCCTTTCCCCGACTCGTGCTCGTTCACAGAACCTGCCTCACCCGATCTACCCTTGCCCGACGAACTCCTGCTCCAAGTAATCAACAACCTGGTATATGAACAGGCCACTCTTTTCCCCCTTCTCGTCCTGAACCGTAGATTTTATCGGATTCTTCAACAGCGGCTGCTGAGGAATGTGAAAATGGACAATAATGAGATTAGGAGGCGGTTTGGAGGGTTCATCGAAGAGAACGTCAAAAAGGCAATGGATGTTCGGGTACTCCAATGCCAGGATGTGGATTTGGAAACGAACCCGGTCGATTTGACCTATTTTCGATTGCTGGGCAATCTGCACACGCTGCAGCTGACCGGCAAACTGCATGTCCTCTCTCTACCACAGATGTCTAACTCTTTACGTCGCCTCGAACTGTGGCATCGACCCACGCATCAAGCGCCAGACTTTTGCCTTGCTTCGATCCTCAAAATCGTACCTCATTTAGGAAACCTACAAAACCTCGAAGAGCTGATCGCGGAGAGCGTAGCATTCCATGGCCTCTCTCCTGACGACGTGCCTCGTCCGTTGAACCTCCGTCGCCTTCACATGGAATACCGATGCTTCACCAATCCACCTCTCGACCTGTCTGGTTTCTTCAGCACTCTCGCATCCTCCATAGAGGCCGTGGAATTTAAAACAGTCTCTCCTCACGTCCACCATATCTGTCCGGACGTCACAAAGCTCTTGACTCATTTCGCAGACCACATAACATCGTTCAAATTTGGCAGCTGGGATACGTTCCCTCAGATCCCCTACCTCCCAAGATTGAAGAAGTTGGCATTGGTCAGGAATAGTCAGAGCGATTTCAACGGGACAACTGACCTGATTGAGTTCCTCAACCTCATTCCCAACTTCTGCCAACTGTCCGAACTCGAAGGCTTACACGTCACGCACGATTTTACAATTGGCTCAGTACCGTCAGAAGATCCTCAATTACGACTAAAGTCTCTGTCACTGGACCATGTACTACTGGACTATGAAGCATGTCGAGTGCTTTTCAAACCTTCGTCCGAAACACTACGTGACCTCAGTTTCAGCATTTCGTCGTTCGGAGAGAATCTGGACCAGTGCTACAACTTCCTCAACTTCTTCCAGAACTCTGTTCACAAAGTCGCCATCCTTACTTTCCGCTCTCCAGGCGTTGCCAAATCATTTGAGGCGCCAAGTCACCACGAGCGCAAAATCTTGGAACTGCTAGCAGGGTTCAAGAAACTCAAGATGCTGCTCTACAGGACATTGAGACCAGATCAATTTTTCGGAGACGGCACTTCTTCCACCCTCCCCATCTTCACCAACCTTCAATACCTCTCCCTCTTTGCCCGCAGTGTCCATGGTCGGCAAATCGATTTTGTGTCCAACTTGGTTAACACCTTTTCTCTAGCTGTCGAAGGGTTCGTGCACCAGTCCATCTCTCGTTCTCTATATTACCCACTTTTCCCAGTGATATTGACCAGACTTTTCATTTGATGTAGCGGTTTCTTCCCCTCCTTGAGAGGCTTCGCATGTTGGGGGTGGGAGGAGAAACGATTTCCTGCCTACCGGGAGTGGTTCAGGAATAGGAATATCAAGCTGACAGCAGTCTCGAGGAAGAGGGTTCGATCGCAGTGGGACGATTGGGAGAAGTTGGTGGAGTCTCAGTTTTAAGTCCTGCATTCACACCGTACCAGTCGCTATGTTTTTGTGCCCACAACTACCCCGTCTCGTTCCTATGATGGACACGGACACCTGCAACTTGTGTTGGATCGTTCGCAGTTGATCGTGATGTTACTGATAAAAACAACCAAAGACCATGCCTTGCATATGTATCACGAAAAATGAAACGATAATCAACATGAGCGCTATGCTCAACTGCGCTGAATGAGAAAGATCCAAGTAAATGTCGACTGAGGGACGAAAGCGGGTAAAAGAAGACAGAGAGACGGACCTTTGGACACTCTATGTATGCAAAAAGGTAAGAGCAAATCAGACGAGGGCAACTTGACAACTGATTGGTGAATGATTCCCAGAGGGAATCCAAGGTAGAAAGAGAAGTCTATGAGTGTTAAAAATCCATCGAAGTTACTTTTTTGTAAGCGATCGCAAAAACAGACGAAAAAGAAACTTCTATGGGTATTCAGAAGCCGAAACGGGAATCAGTCTGGAGTCAAGCAAGGTCAGAAAAGCTCTATGTCAGAATTAGGCGAGTAGACGAAAAGTGAGATGCAATGTTTGGATATGAAGTCCAAGCTAGAAATTAAGCGTAGACGAAATTGAGACGATTAGGATAGAATGAAATAAGAAAGCATAATGTAATATCGACTAATAATTATTGACACTTTCCTTTGAATGATTGGCCATCTTTGTCATCCTTGCGAAATTGGACGGTAAAAAATCAATGGGCGATTGCCAAACTAAGGTGATTCGATTGGGTAAAGTCATATGAAAAACATGAATGTGGTATCCACAAATCCACAGATGTCGTTGCAGAATGCGAGAATTGCAGGATGGACGGACGGTTCGTGAACGGAACTGAGGAGGATGGTTGAAATGAGACTATCGTTGTCGTGAGGGGTATTAGTTCGTAGAGTTAAAAACCAGTTCAGCGTGAGATTTTGATCGCGCTTTCAAATCACAACCGAAAGCCTTCGGATGACTAGTCACAATTATCATTAATATTCAAACTCTTGCCCGACATGAAGAATATACGGCGCACCTTGAGAGTCCACTGGTAAACTCTATTTCGGGGATAATCTCGTTTCCATCCTTGTCTTTCGGTCGTTGAACCTTCAGAGTAGCGAGAAGGGTAACGACAATGATCCAAAGACTGTTGACAGCAAGATGCCTGCCGACGCAGACCCGTCGACCAAACCTGTATTACATGAGACAGGTTAGTCCTTCGCCCGACTCGAAGGAGAGGAAGGTAGACGGACCCGAATTGACCAACGGGAATAGGTTCATTGTTTCCTCCTTTCTCCTTGGGGTAGTAGCGACAGGGATCAAACTTGGACGGGTCTGCGTAAACCTCAGGGTCGTGGCACATTGCCCTAGGCACGACGTCAACTTTGATCTCTGCGAAATGCACTAAGCTTACCATGCATTCGCAAACACAACGGAACCCTTTGGTATGAGCATCCCACGGTAGTATTCATCCTCCAACGACTTGTGAGGAACACCTATGTATACCTTCAGTGCTTTTTCTTGCACACTGAGCGGGCAGACTAACCAAGGGGAGAGACAGGTTGATACCGCATCGTCTCATAAACGATGTTGGTGCAGTAAGGGAGAGAGTCACGGTCCTCAAATTCTGGGAGTCTATCCTTCCCAACGACCTCGTCGATTTCCTCCTGAGCTTTTTGGACGATTTCTGGGTGGAGAAGCAAGTTGAGGAGACAGATCATGACGGCAGCATGCGTCTAAATCCCATTCAATGCCTGATTGTGAAGAGTGAGAGGGATGGCATACGGTATCCTGTCCAGCAATGTAAGCAGCTCCCGACGCTCCCTTGATGTCCTCCAACTTAAAGTCCTTCAGCTGGTCGTTCCTCATCGATTCCAGCAGGTCATGCATGAACGACTCCTCCGCTTTTCCTTCCGACTTCACCACCAGACTCTTAATAACGGAGGCTCCGAGAACTAAGGTGGAGCGAAGGGACCTACCATCTTCTTCGTCGTATCCGCGAAAGGATCATCGAACAGTTTCCTGATTGCTCCTCTCCATTCTCGGGCGAATCGAAGGTGTTTGTCCCATGTCAATGAGTCGGGTAAGTGTTTGATTAGGGGTAAAAAATCGATTAGGGTCCCTCCCGGGGGTCCTGTATTGGTTAAAACGTAGGCTGCGTCCTCGGCCTGTCAATTCGGTGTGATTAGGTGCTCAATCGCCGTTGTCGGAGAAAAGAAAATGGAAAATGGAAAGCAGATGGCAAACGCACAATTTTGATGTAAGGATCGTCGTTTGACTTCACCGTGTGGCCATACACGATAGTCGTCACGATGGACGTAACGGCTCTGCTCCGTGTAGCTCCTTTGAGCGCAAGACCAGAGCAGGAAAGAGGGTGGTACTGACCTTCGAATGTCAAGGTTGAAATCAGGGTTGGGGGTTTCTAGTAGGTTCTTGACGAGGGTACGAGCCTCGGATACGAGTATGTGGTTAAACCGGGTGATGTGGGAGCGAGTAAAGTACGACTGAAGGATTCGTCGGTGTGCTCGAAAGGTGCTGCATATGGCGACGCGTCGACCTACGGCTTCTTTGCTGTTTTGAGAGAAAACACGTACGGGCCATATCTGAGCATCGTCAGGGTTTCCCTGAAACCAACCCTGCGGAGGAACGTGTTAGCAAACGTGAGTAAACGATGGCGTAACAACGCGAGCAGGGCGGCAGAAGCAGAAACTGACTCGGCAAATAACCTGAAGTTTGGACGATCACAAAAGTTCCCTCCCTTTGCATCCAAGAGGTCTGTAGCTGCTTTGACGCTGTTGAGAACAACAATGGGCTGCTTGAGGTTCTCGAGGTAGATAACGTCCGAGTTGTACTCCTTTGACCATTTCTGGAAAGCGACTTGTGGTTCTTTTGCTGGTATTTTTCTGTATTACGCCATGACGGTGTGAGCATGCTAACATGAGTCCTCTGGGGAGGGCGGAAAGGCGTACCTTAGATGACCTAACAGGAATTCACCTGGTGGACCTGGCGGTAAAAATTTTCTCCTTCTCGAACTCGTTGAGAGCGCCTTGAGGAGAGCGAGGAGCGAAAGCAGAAGTATTAAAGGCACGAAATACATGATTTATAGAGTACTAAGTAGAAAAAGTAAAATTGAGTGAGTGGTTCAGGGAATGTCGAAGCAACAGGTTCTTATATCAAAAAGCCAAAGCCACGAGGTACCGATACCGTAAAATAAAGTTAGCCGAGCCAACTGCGCCACTACGATCTTCAGCCAACCCTGGCCAACCGGTATCAGCAAACACAAACTTTGCTGGGAGATTTGTGCAGGAGATATCGATAGCAAATCAAGCCCACCGAAAGCGCTGCCAATCAGTGTCCCAAACGAGTATCAAAGCATCACCTTCAGAGGACGCAGTGCAGAGAGACAGAGTCGGACCACTTCCTCTCCGACCACCGCTGTGCCCGGATTCTCTGCCCGTGACCGCCGCCAACCTTCTTTCAGCCAATTTTATGACGTTTCTTTTCCCGAAGGTTGGGCGCACTGACACGGCCGTTGTTGGCGGTCGTTTGCCGCTGATCTCAGCGATTCCCTTCTGCTGGATCGATGCATTCGGCGTAACTATTGCATACAAGTCGCAGCTTTCATCCGTTTCCATCGCTGCTGTTTTCACGCCACAATACTTCCATTGTGAGGATTCCATTATGATGAAACGGCGGAAGAAGACGAATTGGAATTTTCGCCCTTTGCCTTTCAAATTCTGGATAGCGTAAGCTGGCGCACGGATATCACGGAAGATCGTTGTGATCGGTGCTCGGTGCAGCTGAAACAGGTCGAAGCCTGCTGAAAGCTGATTCTAACCCGCCTGATCCCGCCGTCCTTCAGGAAGCAAAGGATGAATAGAATTTGGGCGCTTGGAGTGTTGGGATAAGTGCTGGGATAAGTGTCGAGGCAACAAGAGCTTGGCGAACAACCACTAGGGCGACAGTTGGCGCGTTGGCGACGCATCTGGAAAGAAAAGATACGAAGCAGAGACATCTATTTTGATTTGTCATTAACTAGCAAGTAACTACTGTAAACGATTCACGACCCAACCACTGCAAGCACATCTAACTTGAATATTCTAAAGAACATAATGCATCGACTCATCCATCTCTCATTATTTTGAACGTATCCAAACCGTACACTTAATCGTGATGTGATGGGAACATCGATCATCGATCAATGCCTGCCTTGAATGTTGATCTCAATCAGTCTAAAGACTGGGTAGAGGATTCCAGTGATGATTAAGGCGAACTCGAATCCAAGATCACCTGTATGTTTTGCGATGGGCCCAGTGTACCCTTAAGAATTGGCGGATCAGCTTCGGCAAAGAAGGACGGGGAAGGAGGAGACATACAGACTTGATCCATCGAGGGAACGACCAATCCGAGAGAGCAGATAGCCGCGCTTATCGCCGCGATACCACTTGGCAGACTAGTTCACACGAACATATAGTTGAGTAATTTGGTGGTGAGAGACAAGAGAAGTGAGGGGACAGACCGTCGCCAATCGTTCCAAGCGTTGAGGTCGAAGTTGTTCACGTCTCTCTTTCGGAAGATGAGAAATTCTTCGAGAACGATCGGTATGAACATGGCGGACCAATATCCTAATGGATGTATCAAGTCCCCTCTTTGTGGAGATCGAGATGGCAGACGCACCAATGAGACCCAAGAAGTTCTCAAGGGCGGCATAGAAGTGGTTGGCGGCGACGATTGAGAGTGGAATGACGACGGCAGTTGCGAAAATAATGAATATGTATCTCGGGACTCTAACCAGCCACGGGACGCAAATCTGGCAATTGAGCGAAAATGAATAAAACGTCACTCCAAGATTGCCAATGATCGAAAGCGCAATGAGGACGGTGAGGAAGTCTCCAAAGCCTCCGGCTGGCCGCAACATCTCATGGATAGCGCCGCCAATCCCTCCCCTCTCGTAGCCGGCCATCCAGTTGTCGTCAGTCGGGATGGAAGCTCCGATCGCCGCTCCAAAACACATGAGGGTGACGGTGGCGAGGAAGAGTCCTGCGTAAGTGTACAAGAACAGACGCTTCCTACACCCCCACCACGTCCACATCCACCACATTTCAAAGTTCAGCATCAGCACTTTCCTTCGGTCTAAGGCGAGCGGAGAGGGGAGAAGGAGAAGGAGGAGACGAACGATGGCGCGGTTGGGATGTAGTAGATGCTATAATCAGACGCGATGGGTGTCCAGGTGAGAAGAAAGCCTCCGATCAAGGAAGCGAAAGAGAAGATGCTGCGAGCCGTCACCGGCTCTGGCTCGACTCGGTCGTGTAGGTGGCTCCCGCCTGTACCTGCTGCCACGACGATAGCGATGAAGGATGTGGCCCAGGTGACGCGCTCGAAACTAGAACGAAGATGTGAGTCGTTCATCTCGAGCGTGATAAACTGTGAAGTAAAACACACTGTTGCAACGCTTTGTTCCCGAAGAAAGCGATCACGAGTCCAGTGACTGCCACCACGACGATTCCAACACTGGTGACAAGAACCTATGAATTGAGAGAAACGAGAGAGCATAGCAACGCACTCCCAAGTCAAACCAGCATTAACAGATGCCAGAGTTTGGCCTCCAAGAATGCAAGTGACGATAGCATAGCCCATGAGAGTGCAACAATTCAGCACCGAAGGAGCAGCAACTGCCCAGTACCTAGTTGTGCATGAGCCACTTGTACTGTACGGTAAGCCGGGCGTAGATTGAGTTACCCAAAGCTGTAACGAGCCTGAAATCTCCTTGAGACACATGCGCGATGAATGGGATTGAATGAGAAACTTGCCTGAATCATCTGCCTCATGCCTGTCTTAGGGCCAAGAGTGATCCTGTTGAAAACTTTGAGTATCCAGTTTCATGCGATGCAACAGAGGGAAGGGGACTGCAGAGAAGAAAAAAAAACTCACGCATAGGCTGGTGGGATGGTGCAGATCAGAGAAAAAAATAGAATTATCAAGCATGCATTTCGCAGACTCAAGCCGTAGACCAAAGTTGCGAGAGATCCAGTAACGATGCTGCCGAGTCACATCAGTATCAACTGAAATTTTAAAGGAGAGCTCACGGCAAGAGATTGAAGCTGATGGAGAACCAGAGCCAAAATAAGTAGTTGTACGATGTATCCGTCCTCTGTTCGACAGGAACAGGTGCGATCCCTGAAAGAGAACTCAGAATCACTCTAAGAAACGCTGGGAAACTTGCCTCGACTCTCAATTCCCCACTTCAGAGCCCTTTTATGCCAGGCCTCGCTCTCGAACTTGTTGACCTCCTTCAGCTCGACGAAAGTCGGCTCCTTCCCGTCATGGTCGAGGGTCTTCTCGAGGTCGTGCAGATTTTTTTGATCCTTTGACATCCTGACGACTTTTTACCACTTTTTACGCTTCCTGGGAGACCTGAGAGCCCCAAGAGCGTCAGAACAGCGCGTCTCAACGCGTTTATGGCGAGCACCTGACCTTTTGACAGCGCTTGGGAGAAAACTCTGGTCGTCCGAAAAGTTTTGCGAAAACTTTATATACGCCGTCCGGAGCGGCTACGGCACGTCCCGACTGTTCTCACCTTCGTCTTCCGCGGGCAGAATGTTCCAAGACCGGGAAGGCAATCGGTAGAACACGGCAGGGCAATGGATCGATTGGGTCAATGGCTGGGTCAATAACGGCAGCAATATTGGGTATGAGCATATGCAATGGGCTAGGTTCGGGAAGGCGGACACGGGCGTAAGAGTAAGAGAGCTTGAGCGGGAGATGGATGCATAGAATATTGGCTCGTGAGCACATTGGATACGGAGGACGGTGCTATGGCATGCCAGTGAAGTTTCTGTAAGTCGTTTCGATCTGTCAGCGAGCGGTAATGGTTTCTGTCCGTTCTGTGACTTCGCCATTCCTTGGGGTTGGTTACCCTTCACGGCCGGAAAACTGAACGAGCACAAGTGTTGCTCGGGGAGTAAACCGCGACTCCCCTCAACCATGTGTGGCAATGAAGCCTCCAGTGTGAATGTCATCTTCCGTTCCGACTCAACTACCGCGGCATCGAGAAACTTCAAGCAAGGAGGCTCCGATGCATGGTTGCAATATTGAAAGTCTCCCGTATTCTCTAGCGTCAAAAGACTATTTGCCATGGCACGTTGCGAGGAGCGACGATCGACTTTGGAGATGAACTGTTGTCATTATGCAATCAATGTGGTGTCACAGACATTTATATGGTTCTTTGTGTCCTGACGTTTTATCTTATCCGTGATGATCGATGATTATACCAATACTACGGTTGGAAAATTTATTTGTTTCGATCTCGGGCCACTTGTCTTCAAGTGTTGGAGTCGAAGCTCGGCCCTGATGAAACTCAGGGGTGTTAGTTTAGAGTGTGGAATGGACGAGAATGGTTAAGAATCCACTGCACTCCTGCAGCGGAACCAAGTAGTAGAGAATAGCAGTACCATAACCATTAATCTGTATTGATTCCTACTTGCCCACCCCGCTTCGTCCTCTCTCTGAAGCAGATACGAACGAGAACGACGTTGAGTTCTGAAGCCATCAGATATGTCATTCTTCGCAGACTTTTGGAAGTTACATCTGCAAATACGACGAGAGAACTTTCCAAACTGACTCGAGACAATCACTTTTTCGCTGCCAATTCTTAGATCGGTTTTCTTCTCACTTATCCTGTAACGTCGGTGGAGTTCAGAAGGGAAATACTGAGAGCGAAAAGGGGTCAACCAAACATACTGTCCTACCAGTTGCGTCAACAGCTGCTCATTTAGAAAACAATGCCTTTGCGATGCTAGTTCACTAGCAAGATAAAAGTTCTATTAATCGCGTCAGCGCTGGCATCATTTGTTTTCTGTTCTCCGTTCAAAGGAGATTCTACAGTCTAACCATCACGCCTCTCGCTCACTCTGTCCAAGCTGACTCGGAGGGCACCCATCCGTCCTTGTATCTCGTTCTGTCCCGCTCCAAGTTGAATGAAAGAACAGAAGGAAACATGCATAGATGTGACAGTAGAAGAGTGGAAGACCAGCTGAACATTTCTGGAACCCTTGGCAAGAGGAATTGCAGCATCCAGAACTCCTGGCCCTGTCAAAGACCAGTACTGTTCGTTCATGGAGATGAGGGAAGCGCCGAAATTTGACGTTGTGGAACAGGGAAAGGTATCCACTGACGCATCAAAGCCTGCAGGCACACTTTTCGCAGCATGCTGCGCGCAGTCACACCGTGACTCTTCACAACATCCTTCCTGACCGTGGCTCTCTCTCTTAAAAGGCAGTCCATTTCTCCTCCTCCTCCCATCAAGCAAAGCAAGAAACAGCGCTCAGAAAGCAAAAAATCGATCAATCATAGCTCTGAAATCACGCACTAAAATGTCGTCACCCATTCACAACGTCGCTCTCACCTCAGTCCCGTCCGCTACTTCCTCTTTCGAGGAGAACCGCGACCAGTCTGTCGATCACAAAGACGCGCCTCCCACTTTCGAACAAGCAGTGAGCTCCTCTGCAGCGACGGTACAGACGGAAACCGACGTGAAGGGAAAGAAATGGAGGTTGTTCGGGAAGGGCAAGGAGTCAAAGAAGGAGAAGAAGCCCAAAGTCGTCCGCCCAAAGCTCAACGCTCCTCGTCCTGGTCCTCTTCCAGTTGGAAACTTTTGTATGCTCCGCCCCACTTCTCGTTAAGCTATTACTGAGCTCCATCCAATGCAGACGATAGACCCCTTCTGAGGGTGCTCTAATCTCTTCCAAAAGGAAAGAGTTCGAAAAGACTGATATGCAAATGCAATTTGCTTTGCCTCGAACCGCGAATCGATGGCACACCTTCGTTAGTACTTCCCTTTTTGGGTTCAAAGCCTTCTCATCTTTACAGTGTAGTTTCCGCTATTCGCAGGCACAACTTGCATCGTCACCACCACTGTGGCGCAACGCGCAGACACGCAGGAACGAGCCAAGAGATTAACGCATCTGGATTTCAATGGATCTGTTGAATGTGTCATCGATGTTGCAACCTTTTTCGTTCAGTATTCTCAACTTTCTCTTGATCTCGTCAGTTTCTTTGATAATTCCAAATACTTGGTCAAAGCTCTCGACTTCGTTTCTGTCTGTTACGTTGCCATATGCCAGATTCTGAAACATAGTACGGTCAATTAGACCATTATCGCTGTATTTACCACTACCGAGTCCTAAATCCAAATCATGGATATTTTAGCATCTGTCATCTCACGCGCAACGTTCCCGACATTGCTCCTCTCACAACTTTACCACCTTTGATAATCGTTGCATTGTGATTGCTTCGACTCGAGCTTAACAACAAGTGTCTGTCCCTTTACCATCAGTTCCGGGTTGATTAAAAGCTGGGGATTTCCCTCTTCTGCTCTGCATGTGAACACAGGATGCTCGAGAATATAACAGAATGCTTGCAGACCTTGAGATCTCAAGGTCCGATGCAACAGCTTTCAAGCTCCTCATTTCTGACTTTCACTTCTACAAATTATTCAAGAGGGAGCTTGAATACCTTAGAGTTCTGTGGTCGGCTTCTCCCGGTCAGGTCAAACAGGTGATCTGGGGATCACCTACATCACACCACTCTAGTTGGCTGTGAGGACTTATTTCCATGCTTTCTATCAGGCATGTCTCCATGATCGAATTAAAGAAGAACAGAAGGCAATCGATGGAAAAAGGAGATTGCGGGAAGGGTGTCTAGGTCACTTCTTGAACTCCTGCTTTTGGAATCCTTGCCACATCGCGCGGAGGCGAGGGAAATAAGATGAGGAAGCGCCGAAACTTTTGAGGGGTGGTGAAGAAGCGCCGAAATTTTGAAGTTGGTCAGAAGAAGGTCTGCATTTCGTCTACCCTGACTGTGACACCGGCATGCTGCTGCATGCAGTCGTGCCGTGAACCTTTGCCACATTCTTGGTCTTTCTGTAAAAGGCGGTCCGTTTGGTTTCTTCCTCTCCTCTATCTCTATCAAAGAAAGAATGGCAGCCAGAAAGTAAGAAATCGTCATACTGTAAAACCTCAATCGCGCACTATCATGTCTTCAGCCCATCACAACATCACCCCTACCGCTGCCCCATCATCAGGGACCAGTTCATTTGAGAACATTCGCTACCAGTCCATCTACGCAGATGTTCCTCCCACTTTCGAGGAAGCGTTGAACTCGTCTGCAGCGAAGCCAGAGACGGAAACTGACGTGAAGAGGAAGAAATGGATCTTTTTTGGGAAGGAAAAAGGGGACAAGAAAGAGAGGAAGCCAAAGGTTGTCCATCCAGAACCCAATCCTCCTCGTCCTGGAACTCTGCCAGTTGGAAATTTCTGTAAGCCTCTCGCAACCTCCATCCGGGCAAGCTGTTACTTATGAAGCAACACAATAGACGACAGACCGCTCCTGAGGGTGCTCTGATCTCTCAGCAAGTAACCGAACTCAGACATAAACGCGATTGTCGTGTTAATGTATATTAATACTCTGCTCTTATGGGTTGTTGGAACCCTGCTCATCTTGCTCAATAGCTGCTGCTGTTACCTTGTTCAGGGAGGTGGTCGAATCTGCTGTTGCAGATTGACATCGGCTCGTGAATACGTTTTGTTCAAAGAGGGTTCCGCCTCCATTTCCACATCGTTCTCATCCTTTCAATGAAAGATTCAAGATGCCCGCTTAATGTTTCCAGATTTTCTTATGTTAGCCTCAACGTATTACAATGGATTCCCAAGCATTATTCTGTGACAATCTCAATAAACTCAAAGTCATAAGGACGCCTTCATGACAGTTCGCTTTGCGCAATCAGTCCATGAGCTCGGCTACAATGATGTACTTGAAACCAAGACCTAGCTTGTCAACAAGAGGAAAAGCCAGTAATTCAGTATCCAAGGTGAAGTGAGCAATTCTTTCCCCCCGGGCTCAGAGAGCATCCCCCAGAAAATGCGGTAGAAATAACACATCCCTGGTCTACTAAAAGGGGTTGCTTCGACAAAAACAAAGTAGGATGAGACATGTCCGCTCAGAATCGTAAAGGTCCGGCCAGCACGTCACATCCATTCTCTTCTGAAGCTGAAATTAAGCCAACACACCAGGTCGAGGCGATGAAATTAGATCTCCATTGTCACGCGCTTAACCGCAATACACACTGTCCCTTGCCAGCAATCGCTCACATCCACGTCTGGTTGCTGGTTGATTTTCGATTTTTTCAATCCAACAGCAGCACTGCGCTAATCGCGCGCTTTTGCGCACTCCACCCCTCCTTGCTGAGAGCGGAAGAAATTAGTGGATCATCTCTTTACAGATAGCTATGGCCGCTGAGGTATGCAAGCAGTTCCTCCAAATTGCGTGGCCCAGTATCAACCCTGAATGAGTAGCTGTCCCGTCACGCCTTCATTCCTGTTGCTATCGACTAGATGAAACTTCTCCTGTCTCCCTTGAGCCCATTCCCACTTGCTTTTCTCGGAATTCCACATCACATCTTCTTCAGTGGGAAAAGTCACGTCTACTCCCCACTCTGGTACGTAGACTGTACTTGAGAGCTCAATGGAGTACCACGAGTTCTGGAAAATCTTGAGGTCTCCAAGGTGTGGTACGCCATCTTGCAAGTTTGTCATCCCTGTCGCGCGCAAAATACATGTGAGTTTGCTCTACTTTCATAACAAAATAGATGGAATCAAACCAATTAATGACCCAGCGAAGTGTCCTCGATCACCTAATGATCTCATGAGGCCTCCAACCGCGAATTTGAGGAGAAACAGACCAATGGGATGACAATAAATGCTGCCCCTCCAGTCCCTCTCTTCCATCTTGTTCCTAACAATTTGGAGCACCTCGTTACCCGTTAAGTCAGTGCTCATAGTCTCCAATACTAGATCTTGCAGATCATTTGCACGGGACAAGCCTGCTAACAAGGAGGAGGGAACGGAAGTCTCGTTAGGCCGCAAAACATCTGACAGAAACCTCAGATGAATCATGAGTAAACAAGTGACACTGAGCAAGCTCACATCCCTGTGTACCGCGTGAGCGTGACCTTGCGTAGCAAAGCGAAGGAAATCGCGTACTAAATGTTGTGTGTCCGTTGCGAGCGAGAAACCCCAGATTCCCATGCTGTTCAAATGATTCAGCTCTACGTCGAAGCAAGAAAAAACCATACTCAGTGTGCAGCATGTCACCTACGGTGAATGAGCGTGATTTGTCAGAGAACTGTAGGGAAAGAGAGCAGACCTTCTTGGATAACGACGTCATCTTGCCAGGAAGTAAATCCTTGCCTCCAGACGCTCACCGAAGGATGGAACCACGTCGTCACTATCGCTAAACTTAAATTTCTGGATAGTCAGAGAAGCAAAATGGCAACCATTCTGCCACACGAGGTTGAGTCAGGTCTACTGGCGAGGAAACACTAACTAGATCCAGATATTTCTCCCGTAGCCACCAGACGATCTCGTCTGTGTTTGTCTTTCCAGGAATAATAATGTCGTTAGAGAAAGCTTCATCGATGATCTCCCAAATATTGTGCTATTCAACATCACTCTACGTCAACATCTTCTCCAAAGTCAGAAAAGAGAGATCTCGCCATCAGATGCCTGTAAACAGGCTTCATACCGTCTACCCTCCTCGCCGCGTATTCAATCGCAACGTTGGGTTCCCACACTGCCCTACTCCACCACTCCTCCCCTAGACCATCTCTCAGCATGTCTAACTCTCCAACGTGAAGTCCATCGCCAAAAGCGAGGGTGTGGTGTTTATCCAGAGCGATCTTTGAAGGCTTGATAATTTCCAACTCCTTACGCACTTCATCGAAGAGTTCTTCTGGTTTATTGGATATGTGATAAATCGGTGAAGGAAGCGCAGAGGACTTGTGGAACAAAAGCAACGTTCGACGACGCGCCGCAAAAGTTGTGATCGGGTTGGAAAGGGACTGGAAGGCTGTGTCTTCAGCATATTCTCGTTGTGAGACCTTTGGATCGATGATTTAACTCCTTCAAGCGCAAAATTGGAAGGAACATACGATCCAGGCATCCACTAGCAAGTGCTGTGAGTGTCTAGCTGCTTGCATGCTCGGAGCAACTAGCAAAACTGACCGTCGTATTTTTCGAGCAGCTTAGGCACATAGGCCCATCTCTAAATTTTGCAAAACACCGTCACTTTAAATCCTGAACATGCGAAGAGGGCAAACCTCAAGCTTCCATTCCTCCACGATCGCAGCTTGCTCTTTCAGTGGGGGGAAGGGTACGTAATCTTTGCGCGAGCTCCTTCCGAGCACAGCGGACACCAATAACGCCAACAAGGGAAAATACATGTTTCCTGCCTTGCTCACATTCGTTGTTGCTATTTGATTTTGATTTGCAACCGAGAATATGAAATGGCGGTCGGATGTGCCAATGTTCTGCTGCGCACAAGAATTCCTTGTCCAGAAGGTGACTTGAATCGACCAGCATCACTATGCGTATTACGGCAGTCGTACGACGTGGACGCGCAGCGTGGAAAGGTGCACAATTTATTCAGACTTTTTAACGAAGCGCTGATTCCTTTATGGTTTCTAGGGCCATACTTTACCACGTTCCCTTCTTTACAGGATGCCATAAAACACAATACCCCAATCCAAACTCAAGCTCGAAGTTGTACCATTCTACCAAACTTTGTGGGGTGCGTCTCTTTGTCCGAAGACAAAGATATAGAACGAAACATGTTACGGTGGAACAGGTTAAAATTCCTGGTTCATAATGGAAAGACCTACACACCTATTCATGTGACCCCAGAGATGGTCGGACACAAGTTGGGAGAGTTCGCAGCGACACGGAAACCGTTTAAATTCAAGTAAGCTTCCATTTCTGCACAAGCAACATGATTTATATGATGGGGTAGGCAAACTGCAAACAAGTAGAGAAAACCCATACCACTTGCATTTCGTATACTGCGCCCGTAATCCATTCACTCTTCCATTCTTGAAACGGCGCATGCCTCGTCTTCCCGCTTCGGTAAGAGGAGAGAAACACAAATGCTTTTATTTGCAAGGGACATAAGAGCTATCTATCGACAGTTATTTGTTGCGATTTGGCCGGTATTGAAATATTGACTTCCAAGGAAGTCACCCCAATTGATAATTTCTAAAGCAGGTAACCCAGCACCTTCTTTGCCTCTTCCACGCCATCCACGCTCCACTCTGCCTCTGTCTTGTTCCTTCCATCGGCCACTTCCACACCAACAAACTTCCCTCCTCCTGCCTTCTTGACCAATTCATTCAACTTTTCTCCCACTTGGCCGTCTCTGCCTACATACAGGACATTTCTTAGGTTTTGAGTTTTGGAGAGAGAATGGGAGAGGGCAATAGATCGGGAGCAGGAGGAGGGGATGATGAGAAATGAGGAGGTGCCCTGTACGATATGGAGGGAGTAGCGTTCGCCTATTGAATCCATGATACTAACGACAGACATCACTTTAGTTATATTCTCTCCTGACCATGACGAACGAAAGGGGGACACACTGATTCTGACATTCGGCTGCCTGTCGTCGCCCCCACTCTGGATCGGCATCTTCATGTTGCGCGCTGGGATAACGCCAACAGATTGTCACTCCTCTCTCCTCTATGAAGGCACCAGGAGTACGTTCGGTATACTATCCCAGAGCCAGAGTTAGTTCAGACGGCAACCGTTGAAGAGAACGCACGTAGGTGAGAGATTCGAACGCCGCCCGTCGCCATTCGAGGTCGAGGTCTTCAGTCAACTGGATCCATTGACCGTTGGGAGGTTTCGCCTCGCATCCGTTATCCGCACTATTCTCATCGTCAACTCCAACTAATTAGAGGAAGAATAAGTGGGATTACACTATTCCGACGCCTTCTCCAAGATCCTCCACCTCTTGCCTTTTTTTCCCGCTCAATATCCACACTTCAGCCTTCTCTCTCAACCTCCCAATCAGCTCCCTCACGCCGTTCTCCAATTGAAATCCTTTCTGCTTATTCCCAGCCGGATCATCCACAAACAAGGTCTCTTCGAAATCTAAAACAATAACCAGATCCCGATTTTCGCCCACGAGGCTCTGAATGAGATCCTGCGACGGAGCCGGTTTCGAGGGGGCGAGAGAGTGCCGATGGGAAAGGTGGGATTTGGACGTTTCGGAGAGCAAGGAGTGGGTCCAGTTTTGGGCTGATTGAGAGAGGACGTGTGAAGAGAGCTCCGTCCAGCGTCGCGTCGCTTCATCGGCCGGCATAGTAAGGGCCTGCTCGGTCATTCAAAGATTAGCTCTCATAATTGTGTTGGAGGTATGGAATGTATGGAGCAGACGAACCTCGTATATCGCACTAGACACCTCAGCCGTATCCCACGGGTTGACAGCGAGGCAGGATCGGAAACCAGAGTAAGTATACGCTCCAGTGAACCTTTGTAGTGCCAGACATCAACTTGGGTACAACGCAAGGGTGGAAGCAGTACTCTGAGAGAATGAGCGGTCGATGAGTCTTATCCTGGCAAGCGACGTATTCGTGGGAGGACAAGTTCATTCCGTCTCTCAAACTGGTCACCAGGAACGCATCTGCAATAGTGAGGAGTGCGAGGTATTGGCTGAACCTGTTTCGTCATGGCA
>MU271713.1:0-30220 GCA_021432655.1 Atractiella rhizophila
TTGTTCCATTCTGCAGGGGCGAGGTTTGCTAAAGAGTCGGTCAATTTGTCGGCGTCCATAAAACACCATCCGAAACATTGAGAGAGCAGAAGTAATAGATAGCGCAAGTCGAACATGAGTTGAGCAGTTGACCCCAGAGAGACACAAAACACGCTGTGTAAGCCAGAATCAACATTGTCCAGTGTTTCAACCAACTCGAAGAAGATGTTTTCAATCGATTTGAGTAGGTTTGCATGCTTCTCGACCAGGCGTGGTGAAAACACTGAGGTCAGGACAGGTATTACTGGAACGAACATTTCCAGAAATGACGCAGGACAGACCCGAAGATCGCACAAATGGTGGTTTTACATGAATAGGCAGAACGCAGGAGGTTCATTGTCTGGGTTCATTGTACTTAGACAATTGACTGAACTAGGTTTCCAATGAAGAACAAAGGCAAAGAACAAAGCAGTCTCCGTTCAAGTTCATCACACCAAGAATCTAAAGCTAAGCTATTATACTGCAGACTTCCTTGACGAGCCTCCCAGCTTCCTTGTAAAATAAAATCGCAAAGGGCTAATTGTGATTCAACATTCGTGAAACGAAAACGGATTACCTCAACCCATGGTGCAGAAAATATAACGGAGACTGCTACAAAGTTTATTAAAAATTGACCCCAGCGTGAGACATTCCAGTCCATTAACGTTCGTTGTAAAAATATCAACGCCGAATTAGGTTCCGAAACAGGTACAGAGATAAAATGCTGAACAAAGAACATGCTGAATATCCATTTTCATCGGGACAAAGAGTGGGACAAAGAATCCAAAACTCAACCATAATACTCGTCCATCCAAAAGGCTGCTGCGCCCCAAGGTAAAGTGTCAGAACAGGATCAGAGGCTAAGAAGCACAGGTAGCACCCATCTATCCCAAGCTTGCGAAGTCAGTACCTTTTCCCCAGATGCCCGAACTTTACATTAATGAACGGTAAGCAGAGGATGAAAGCTTTACGCTTCTATGACATTTGGGATCATGTTCCTTCAAACTCTGGCCGTTCTGGCGGTTGCTTGAAATTTGATTCTGACGGCCTCTCTTATGCCGATTACAGCACTCTGAAAGATCGTCAGGTGGACTGGCTTGTCAATTCATCGGATCTAAAAGGAATTCATTTCGAGAGGTCAGCCTGTTGCCGCGCTTTGGTGCTGTAGACCGGACTGTTTATCTGGGACTTGCATAGAGAGAATGGCAAGATCCTTCACGTTACGTTTTTGCTTGCGCGCCAAATCACTTTCCAATGCTTTTGGGGATTTCAAGAATCGGCAAGTCGATACCAACTGGTTCCTCTCGACTCCTTTATGATCGGGTTTCTAGGATTTACCCCGCCTGACCCAATTTTGTTCCGAACATTGGCAAATCGTTGCAACCCTCTCATCTGAGTTCCATGCCCTGAACCTGCCAACGCTGTGCCAGAGCCGTCTGAGGCGATCGCGTTCGCTTTCCTCACTTGGACAGTTACAGTTAACGAGGGAAGGTCACTCAAAGAGGATCAACATCCAACACTGGCTCCCCACTACTTCGACAACGAATTACATACGAGATATCCTCTTTCAAATCGAACATCTTCAGGAGATCAACCTGCGCGGGGGCTGCAGCATTTTTAGACTAGGAGATAGGGCTGTCAAGTGCACCCTCAACTCTCAGAAAGCCCCTCTCGAAGCCTCAGCGATGGAGTTTGTCCGATCACAAACCACCATACCTATTCCTCGGGTGTACGCTGCCTTTGTCCACGAGAACAATTCTTACATCGTCATGGATTTTGTGGAGAACGATGCGCTAGAATCCTTTTATCCGGACTATTTGAAAACCTCAGTTGCACCTGTACATGAGTTTGTTAATTTTCTGGTCGACTGTAAGAGGCAACTCGTGGAATTGGGACATTCTTATACCACAGACCCTCCATTTTGCTCTTGGTCAGGGGGAGCCTATAACAACCGTGTTTTCGATCCTCCTTTGACACATATATTGCATCTTTACGAACAATTCCAAGATTTTTGGAAAGATCAGTGGGATCTACCGCACAACCCAATGCCCAGTAGTCTTATCAAGTTTTCTACATCTCCACCTTCAGCAGTGCTCTGCCACGGTGATCTGGTTGCTGACAACGTCCTGGTTAAAGACGGAAAGGTTGTGGCAATTATTGACTGGGACACACTTGGATTTTATCCTCATTTTTGGGAAGCAGCTCAAGCAGTAAAACTCATGCTCAACAAGGACACCCCTGTTTTGACGGCATTCGTGGATGATGCCTTGGATTCTCTGGAGGAACAGGAAATAAAGGATTGGGTCCAGGTTTGTCAGAAGGTAGTCTACGATCGAATGAGCTCTTGGCACGGGCGCAGGTATCAGGACGGTTGGATTCCTCGCTACACCGATCCCTCTTCCATAACACCACTTCACTTGTATTCATGATAGTTCCGTTCTCCGGTGCATGGAATCTCATTTTGTTTAGAGATAATCATCATTCTGCTGGCAAACTAGAAGATCATCGGACTGTATACTGCTTGTTATTGCGATCTGAGGAGACATCCCCTAGGAACATACAGACCCTTACCGCGTCTGCATGAGACCTACAGCCTGATCCTGAAGTCCTTGTGCACGTGATCAAGTTCAGCATCAGTGACTGCCTTATCGACGGAGGCCTGAGTAAAATAGCCAACCCGGACGGCATGGGCTAGAAGTTCTTTGATCCAGATCCGGCAATGGAAAACAGCTGGCTCTGGCCATGACGGCCACACCACGTTCATCAAATTCAAACTCTCGACTGGCTGAAGAGGAGGGACGCGTTCGGCAAGGTCCGTCAGCTTGAGTCTGTCCTGCAGGCTTCCGAGGTGGAAGAACGTCAATGGGTAGGTCCCAGATTCTGGAGTGATGATTTTGGGAAATACTCCCTAGTTGGTATGATGATGTTCAGCTCCCCGATCCTGCACGACGTGGAGCAAAGAGTAAGAAATAATGCGGCCTACTCGCCCCACTTCCCACACGACCGCCCAGTGAAAATTGTTGTCGACTCTCAAGTGAATGTCAACTGAACCCTCTAGACCTTGGAGATGGCTAAGCAATCCTGGTGGCCGACGACTGGGGGTTCCATCGTTCTGACATCGTCTCTTGTTGGGGCTTGGAATCAAATTAGGATTCTTGAACGGATCAGTGATCCAAGTGAGATCTTTCTTTGCCACCTGGAAAGAAAGGAGCTCTTGCGTGAAGCCCAGAAAGCTTGTGTACCTCGGATGGTGAGTACTATCAGTTGATAACTTGTATCCGAACTTCTAGGAAATGAGCCAGACTGGTTTTTGTGTTGATGAGGGCAATGAACCAAGTTGCCGTCATTTATAGCTTCAGAGAGCCTAGTTATCACTACAGAAGCGAGAGACAAAGAGAACATGAAGGGAAAACGTTGCAAAACGACTGCAGAGCAAGGACGTCCATTTTCGACGACCTCAGAGGGGCAAGTATGATGATTTGTTACAAGGTTGTCCTTTTCAAAGGCCCATGAAGACTACCAGTACAAGGTCGTCTTTTCCCACAGGCCGCGCATTGTGGATTGCCTTAGGCGATTACGTGCCAATATCTTGACAGCACAGACGGTGTCTACTATGTTTCTTTGTGGAAAGCTCGCACTATTTGCGAGAACAGGAAACTGAATACACGATGTTGCCGTTGCATGGGTTTTCACTTTGCAAATTCAGACAGAAATTTATACTCTTCGGCTTTAGACGTTGGGCAAGTCTCACCAACAGTCTTCATTCTAACCACACTTTCGTTGAGAACTTCAAAGCAAGTCTACCGCTACACTCTCTTGATATTAGAGAGTTGAGGAGTAACCTGCCAGCGGCAGTCTCCCACACAACGGCTTCGTGGAAGTTGTGAAAGAAGATACGCCGCAAACGTCATGGTACACAAGACACCAAAATTGTTCTCAACTCACAACATAAACGGATCAGCTGAACTTGCACCTGAATATTGAATTTCAACGCAAACGTCATGGTACACAAGACACCAAAATTGTTCTCAACTCACAACATAAACGGATCAGCTGAACTTGCACCTGAATATTGAATTTCAATCCACTCCTTCCGGTTTCTTTTCTTGAGCACTTTCGGTCATCCTTGTTGCTGGATCGGCGACGGCGCGTAGGCTACAAATGGTGTGATAGTATTGCCCAGACGTTTGGAGCGAGTGGCGAGAGGGATACGCATTGAAAGTATATGCTCTGAGTTGATAAAGTGCATCTGGTCGTTATGGGCTAATACGAATGGGATGAGGCCATCGGGAACCTACTCTTGAACCTTGTTCGTAGCCACATCGTGGGTTCCCCAAAACGACCGACTTCTCGAATCTTTCGTTTCTTTTCACCCTTAGAGGCTTTCATTTCCTCAGTCAGTCTTAGCAGTCTCACAGAGCCGACTGGTCGGAATAGCTCTATCGACAAGGCTGGACCATTCTTTTCAAGTCGTTCGTTCTCAACTCCAACTCAACTCGCACACCCGTCAAGATAGAAGATAACAGACATGGCATCTCGTCCAGTGGTCAAGGAACAGCCGTGGTACATCCGCGAATTCACAGGTCGCAAGCTCGCCTGGAACCTCTTCTACTATGCTGGCCACATCGCCATTTTCTCGTACGGATGGTGGAAGCAGGCGTCAGACCCCAAGCTCGCTGGATTGAACACCCTCAAGTTTTCCGTGTGGTCATCCAGAGGCGCTGGACTCTGTTTGGGAGTCGACGGAGCCCTCATACTTATCCCGGTGCTGAGAAACATCGTGACCGCCGTCAGACCATCCCTTACTTGGTCCGTCTCTGTCATTCCATTTCATGCAGTTCGGGAATGAGAGTAACGCGGGGGTATTGCAGGCTGTTCCCCGCCGATGAGAATTTATGGTTTCACAGACAGATCGCCTATTCCCTGCTCTTCTTCACCATCGTTCATACCACCGTGCGCATTTCCCTTTGTTCCTTTCACGCCGAAATTCACAACTGACTCTGCCGCAGGCTCACTATGTCAATTTTATCAAGTAACGCCGTCATCTTTTTTTAGACGACGGCAAGCTCACAGTAGATTACAGCGTCGAGAGGACTCAAATCCGAAAAGAAACAGCATGGGAGATCCACTACACCATGCCGTACGTGCCTTTACCTCGTCACTTACCAACCATGATGTTGAATCATAATCACACAGAGGAGGATTTACCGGCCATGTCATGCTCGTAATCATGGTGCTGATGTACACTGTGCGTCCTACTTCATTTCCCCTTGCCTACTGGACTTCCGATCGCTCACCGATTCGACGCACGGGATGCTAGACGGCACACCAAAAAATTCGGCAACAATGTTTCGAGGCTTTCTGGTATACTCACCACCTCGCTTTCTTCTTCATGCTCGGACTCTACACCCATGCTACTGGTTGCTTCGTCCGTGGCGCGCTCCCTGGAGAACCAGTGGCTTGCCTTGGTTACTTTACTTGGCGGTTCACAACTTGGTGGGGTATCATCTACTTCTTCGAGAGAGTTTATCGTGTGGTACGCCTTCTATCTCGTTCGCTCAACCTGTGGTCTTATGAAATGATGTAATGATAACCAGATCCGATCGAGGAGGCAAACGAAGATGACTGGTGTCTTGATGCATCCTTCAGGAGCTATGGAGATTCGATTCGTCAAGCCCAGCATGAAGTACAAAGCTGGTCAATGGCTCTTCCTGAATGTTCCTGAAGTCTCGCACTGGCAATGGCATCCCTTCACCAGTCAGTCTCTTTCACCTTTCTCCTTCATTGGCTTGGCTAAATCTCTCTTGTAACAGTCTCCTCCTCCCCTGATGATCCGTACATCAGCGTGCACATCCGTCAGGTCGGAGACTTCACCCGTGCTCTTGGAGAGAGGCTTGGAGCGACTGCTCAATTGGCCGCTTCCCTGACGGAGAATGCCAAGAAGGGTCTCTCCGAAAAGGGAAATGATTTCTACGACACCACCGGCGTGACTGGCCGTCCTCTCCCTGCCCTCAGAATTGACGGTCCTTTCGGCGCACCAGCAGAAGACGTGTTCAAGTACGAGGTCGCCATCCTTATCGGAGGTGGTATTGGTGTCACTCCCTTCGCCAGTATTTTGAAGAACATCTGGTACCGCCAACAGCAGAACAGGTTGGGTGCGCTCAAACGTGTGGAGTTCGTTTGGGTCTGTTCGGATGCCGGCAGCTTCGAGTGGTTCCAGAGCTTGTTGAAACAACTCGAGGAAAATCAGACCACGGAAAACTTTTTGAGGATCTCGATCTATTTGACCCAAAAGTTGAACGCTGATCAGATGTGCGTCCTCATCCCATTCCCCTTCCATGTTTTGTATTCATGTGGATGGAACAGTGCCAATCTCGCCATCAACGATGCCGGTCAGGAGTTCGACGCCCTCACTGCTCTCAAGAGCAGGACCCAATTCGGCCGTCCCGACTTCCCTCAGATGTTCACCGCTATTAGGACCGGCATTGAATCTGGCGCGTACTTGATGGGCAGGGAGAGCAGCCTGAAGACCAGAGTCGCAGTCTTCTTCTGTGGTCCTTCACCGTGCGTCCTACTCCTTACTGTTCATCGTGTTATTAATGTTGACGTCCTTCTTTCTCAATGGCTAGAATGGCGAAGAATATTAAGGCGTCCGCGAAGTGGGCGACAAACCCGAACGTCAACTTTTCGTTCCATAAGGAGCATTTCGTGCGTCTCTTCTCTTCTCCTGTTCTTCCTGTACCATACTTAATGGTGGAAAGTAGTAATTGCTCAACTGTGGATACCATATACCATCGCCCTTTGGAAGGTGTCGATAATGAGTCGTGGTTGTGGGGATGAGGGAAGCGATGCATTCATTAGGGGAAGTGTATTATCGAGAATTGAAAGATCGTTCGATGTCTCTAAGGCCTCGCTCTTTATTTGCATGCAGCCCCTATTCAAATAAGGAATTTAAGTCCAGCAAAAGCGAACCCTTCTGAGTTTCGTGTCGTCATGATGTTGACAACTTCACTCCATCCTACCAAGTCCTGTCAGTCAACTGAACCGTGCTTGAATGGGTCAATGCTATTCGACCCCGCCGTTGTCGATGGCACGGAAACTGAAAGTCTTGCCAAAGCAAGTATTTTATTATGCGCAGAAGTCCATATGTATGTCACAACCCCATGTGCTAAAAAGAACATAGCTTTTCTATACCGTACCGACAACTACGACGACGGTTTGTCAACCATGACTATCCACATCGAACTCGTTATCAGTCCCCGAATCGCAAGGGCAGGCACAAATTAAAGAAAGACGTATGTACCTTCGTCCCCTTCAAGAGGTTCATTTTCGTCTTCATGACTTCCATTCACCATCCCGTTCAATTTGATGCCCTGCAAGTCCAGTTCCTTCGCCAGAACAGCCTCCCAACCTTCCTCAAAAGCGTCTGGTCTTTCTTCGGGATCAGCTATCATCGATGCGATCTTATTCTTCTTCTTCGATACAAGATCGCTCTTCCAAGCTTTGACAGTCCGTGACGTTTGACTATGGTCTGTCTGAGGCACCATTACCTCACGAATGTGAATGTGTGCTCACCTCGGTGCATATGTCCGCGAAAAGAGGGCAGCCTCCGAGATTCGATCTGTGTTGAGGAGGATGTCAACGCAATCCTTCGTTGCGCCTGTTTGCAATTTTGAAGCAAAAGCAATGTTATTCTGTCCTTTCTCCACTGCGCATCCAAATGTCAACATTCCCTTCTCCAAATGATGGAAATGACGGACAAGACATAGCAGCCAGCTCAGCAAGACCCTTATGATCCCCGGTGCTGGTATAGATCAACAGCAGCGCAGAAAGGTCTCCAGCTTTCGTGAAACATTGAGCAGCGAGATCGATGCGCCAAGTGGCGAGTGCACGATCCCCAATCGTCCTCCACTTTGCCTCATATCCCGTTCCTTCTGTCGATTGGACGATCTGAAGGGCGGTATCGAGATCATCCAGCGAGATGGCAAGGTCGAAGCGATGATCAACATCCGTGGAAACTTGCAACGCGAGCTCTTTGAAGTCTACGACCACACAATGAGACGGTCAGTAGAGTCCTGCAATAGTAAATAACAAAAGGCATACCGTGAGATTCGAGGAAGCGAGCTATCCGGTTCCTCTGGTCTGTAGGTATGCTCGGAAGTAGTGATTCCGCCTCTTCCATGTCCCCACGAAGGACTGCTGTTTGATAATCCAGCACAGCGACGGAGAGCGCGAAAGAGAATATATTCATCTCCTTATCGCAAAGGTAGATTCGATTCTGAGCCGGTAAGTATCCTAAGAGGTACATCTCGCTGTTCATGCGACATCAGCGTGACTTCGAAATGAGAGTATATGGTACGAGAAAAGGAGGGAGAACACGCACGTGTCAGAGATGTTGAGCGTCTGCGTCTGCCCGCCAAGGAGATAGTTGAGTTTATTGCTAGAAGTGGTGTAAACGAAGCAGTCTCCAATCCATTTGCCAGTCCTCACGCCTTCCGAAATCTCAGACGTGAGGTCAAAAGCCGCTTCGACGCCTTCATCTCCAACGTTATCGATTCCTCCGCTCGCGTCAACTTCCTGTTGATAGGCATCTCTGTCGAATCGAAGGATGTAAAAGGAGTCTTCGGAGATGATAGCAACCATCGAGCCAGTGGGGGACCACGAGACCTAATGATGGCTTGAGTGTCTGCCGCACAAGTGTCTTCATGTGAGAAAGGAAGAACGTACCTCTTTCGCCTCCACCTCTATCCTTCTTACCAACGCCCCCGTTTCCCAATCATAAAATACAATGAATCCGGGGCCTTTGACAGCGAGCAAATGGCCACCCCAAAGTCCATCAGTATTATAGCTGATCCTCACCAACCCTGGCCTCTCCTTAAAGTTCTTGAACACCTTCACCTTCGAGCTCGCCTCCCTCACAGCGTACGTGTTCGAATCGTGCGACCAGGCAAAGTGTAGACCGGAGCCGAAGGATTTGTTTCGCCATGCGAGAGCGGTATAGATGATGTATTCGCCGTCTCCGCACACTGTTACAAACCTAAAACGGGTCATAGGTGAGCGAAGAGCGAAGATGGGAGATCAAAGGAGGAAGCGAACCGTCCGTTTGGTGAGTGTTGTAGGGATTGTGGGTAGACTTCTGTGGTACCCAGCTCGCGCAAAGAGACTTGAAGCTTTTCTCCATCCTTAACTTCTCCTTCTACTCAAAACAAAAATGAGAGAGAACAAGATTGTCTAAGCCAGAAGATACGAACCAATTGTCCCCAGATGGGTGCTGAGGATCTCAGTATTCCGGGCATACACGACTTTTCCGCTCACATCCATGCTAACGCTAGGTTCTTCTCTTCCAAGCTAAATCCAACCCAAACCATATCAATTCTCATTTCTCCCCAGTTACAACAAATACTCGCCTTCAAAACCACCGCACCTTCGTCAAATCCGACTGCGAGTACGTTGCTCTTCTTTTCCCTATCCCATGCAACACACCAAGCACGCTGCAATCCATAATTCAGCGTGTTCTCCAGGCGGTAAGTACTCGAATGCCAGATTTTGATCGTTCCATCTTCAGCGCCGGAGACAAGGATGGGGAGGGTGGGATGGAAGAGAGCGAAGGAGACGTTGGATGTGTGCGAAGAGAGGGTGGCTATGAGAGATTTGGAGAGATAGTCCCAGATCTTGACCAAACTGTAACATCCATGATATCAGTGGCGTTCTTGAGGGAGAAGGGAAAAAGGCAAACCGATCGTCACCAGTGGTCACCATCCACGGCTTATCCCCTGCTTGGTAGTACTCCACATAATTCACGCCACGATCGCAAGCTTCGAAGGAGAAGTTAGCGTGAGGAGAACCGATGGTCCATACTTTGACTGTACGGTCGAGACAAGAGGTAGCGAAGGTGTTAGGATCTTTAGGATTCAGAGCAATGTTCATGATATAGTGAGTATGGCCTTCGCACACCTATGTGAATAACTCTCAGCCCTCCGTCCTTGCCTGCCCAACGAAATGAAAGTGACGAGTGCGTACCTGGGTACACTTCCATCCTTTATCCCAGTCCCACACCTTGATCGTGAGATCATCACTTGCAGTAATAACGAGAGGGCGGGTGGGGTGAACAGCGAGAGCTCTAATATAATCTGGGTGGGCTTCGAAGGCTGTAATCTTTTCGGAGGTGTTGTAGTTGAAAACACGCAGTTGAAAGTCGTCTGCTCCACAGATGAACCTGCACACCATCAATCATACTCTTCAGAAGCCACCTAAAATAAAGCATACCAGTTCTTGCGAGGGATGAACTTGACACAGCGAACAGGGACTTCTGTGGCTTCAAAAGATTTGATCAAGTCCTTTACCAATGCTCAATCAACCGATTTCCTTGTGAAGGAAGAAGAAACTTACTCCTGTCTCTGAATGCCATATGTAAACATGGCCAGTATAAAGACCGGCAAGCAGCCAGGGTTCAGTAGGATGGAAGTCGAGAGACTTCACTCTTGCTGAGCGCGCTCGGAATTTTCGCTGGAGGACACTGTGAGAAGGCAGCTCCGACACTGAGGCATGAAATATACCTTGACGTCGAGGAGAAGAGGCTGTAACACAGTTCAGAGTAGCTCCACAGGACGAGAAAGGCTTACCATGATGCTCAAGCGCTGGCTGTCGTGGAGGTTGGGCCACTTCTTTCCAAACAAACAACTTGGATCCAACCCGTCCGGCAACAAAACCACAAGAACGGACGCGTTGGTGTAAATATACGTTCAGTCCAAGCAGAGGTATCGTAGACCTTTCAAAGATCTGGAGACGGTGGGTGGGTCTTGTCATTTGGACTTTCTGTTGTGCTTGCAGGATACAAATAACCTCGCGTTACTCCTGCTTACATCTTACTTCCCCCAGAAGTCTCTGCTCATAACACCTTGGAATTATTGCTCTTTCGAATCTGGAAGCGATGGTAACTCAAAGACCTTAGCCAGCACCAAATTCTGAAAATTCGAATGAATAACGCCACGCACCTCTTCCTCCTTTGGAAAGGCGTGACGCAGGCTTGGTCCCATAATGAATTGTAAAGGTATGTTGTACCCATTTCGAACAATCACTCCTTAACAAGATCTACATATTTGCACAACAGAACTAGAAAAGGTTGGCAACATATTACTTCCTCGATGACATCTTTGTTTCGCTGTTCGAGGGATATCTCAACAGTGCAAGGACAATACTTGAAAAGACTTTAGAATGAACACAGTGACAAAAGCAAAGGATTCTTGTTCCTGTTCAAATTACCAAATTTTTGCAGCCAGTGTGGTTCTCTTGACCCTCCAGTAATCCCTGGCTCAGTACAGTGCTAGACAAGTCTTCAGAGGCATTTGGGAGGCTGGAATGTCCGGCAAGCGGCCGCCTGTCACTTCGCCCACACTAGTGTGGAAGAGACCAGTCTCCGCCGAAGAGATTTTCCCAACATTCTATCATGCGGGAGTGTTCTTTCGGATGCCTCACATGAATTGAGTGTCAATCCGCCCCATTTACTTGGGTCAGTGCCCACTCGTCGATCGATTGTAAATTGTAAGCTGGAAGTACGGAGGGAAATCCCATCTTCCCTCGCACACTGGCTGCCCTCAAAAGCAATCTCGTCCCAATGGGATCTTCTTCTCTCCCACCTTCTGCAACACCTTGCTGAAGTCATCACTTTATCCATTCCTTACTTCCTCAGCTACCGCTTGACACTTCAAACTCCAAACCATGAAGGTTTTCTTCTCGCTGCTCTCACTCTGCTCCTTTCCGCTAATTTCAGCTGTAAACAGCGTTGTTGTGAGTTCACTACGGCCGCATTTCAGCAACATACTAAATGTGGGCTAGAATGGTGACTTTCAGCAGAGCTTCAACGGATGGACACGAAGCAGGTTAAATATTTACATTTTGTCACACTGACGCTACCAACAGCTGGTGGGCTCGTGACAAGCGCTGGGCCAGACGGGTAGGTTGTTCAGATCCGTTTTTTGCTTGATGACTGAAAAGGGGAGTCAGATCGCTCGCTTGGGTTGCCCAATCCTCGGTAAGCGCCTCAAGACCCAGCACCAAGTCCAAGTAGCGAGTGTTTAATTTCTGAGCTTTTATGGGACAGGATTACAATGCCCAAGATGGCATCCAGCAGACAATCACGGGACTAACTGTGGGTAACACATATGTCTTCAGCTTTGACGCGAGGACTGTCATCAAGGACTTGGGGAAGGCATGTGCCTCATCGTGCGTGGGCATACCGCCATCGCTGACTCTTTCTTTTTTCTGTTAATGTGCAGTATTCTTTGGTTGCCTCGTTTGGCCAGTTCGTTGTCGACATAGGATGCCAAGTAACAACAGACTTCAAAACGTATCAGTGGAGAGTGACGCCGACCCAAACTTCTCTTTCGCTTGGGTTTTCAGGTTAGAGTTTATGCCATCATCGTCTGTTGCTCATTGTACGCGAATCAGGATGGAATTATCGGTCGTTCTTCATTGGTAAGCTCTGGCATTTTTATCATTGTCTCCGTCTTCTCAGCTTTTCATCGCAGTGGACAACATTTCTATCGACCAAATCTCGCACTCAACCGCTCCAATCGGTGGTCCCGCTCGTCTGAAGAAACGTGAAGAACTGGTGCTGTCTTCTGAAGAAGAGCTGAGTTCTTCGTGCAATACCAACATTCTCAACTCCGAGGTTTACGAGGTACGTCCCGTGCCCTTCTTCCTTCTCTCTGAAACTGATAGTTTGGCAAAGTGCACGCGAGAATGTCAAAGTCAATTGTTTCCGGAACTTGCTTGATCTTTTGGGCTGTTTGAAATGGGTACACGTTGCATTTCAAGAAGAGCGAGAAGCTGCCTCTAGCAAACAGGCCCATCCCTGATGCACCGCGAGTAACGAGTTACACCATCAGGTCTACATATCACATGGAGCCAAAGAGGGCAATACTTGCACAAGAAGTAGTGCCCTTAAAAAATGAGGTTTCTAAGAAATGGTGCAGAGGAAATTAATAGTATAACGTCGCATGATACGTTGCCAAAGAACTCACGTACTATGCTCGACACAGTGACAGAGTCACTTGAGATGTGGCAAGAAAAAAAGATTCCTCAGAACTAACGGGACCATGCGACATCTCTCAGAATGTTCCATCAATATCTGTCTAAGTCAGTGTAGCAATCTTCGACAAGGAGGGATTTGAGTTCATCAAACAATGTATACTCGACTAAGGGTCGCATCCGCTCGCTGATATTTAACTTATTGTTTCTCTGTAGCCCCTGATCAAGTGAATGAAATTGAGCAAAACATGAAAGCAAAGCTATCGCAACGTGATTCCGTCGGTTGCAGGATAGGATAACATAGAGCAGTATTTGTTTACACAAAAGAACTCACAGATTCACCTAATACTTTCATGTCGTTGACGTTTGGCATTATATTCCTAGCATTCTTGTTTTCAATCCCGCTGCCTCCTTCTTTCCTCGATTCGATTATCAGGGAACTGATCCTGGAGCGGATCAACGAGTTTGTTGTTGTAACGAACGGAGACGAGACGCGATCGAACGACCATGGTGAATCAATAAGCATCTTACCACAGGTCAAGAGCAGCTCGAGAGCAGGTGCCGGTAATAAGCCTTTTCAACATGGACTACGACTTTCCTTTGGACCCAGCGCTTGGCGGTCCTACTTTGATTTCGGAAGAGGAAGAATGGGATGAGGATGACATGATGGAGCATGCTTCAGGTATGGAGAGCGAGGGAGAAAATGAAGAGGATGAGGGAGACGATGTAGAAGAAGATGTGGAATACGAGGTCTGTACTTTCTACGAGTATTGCAATGGGTCGTTTTGATTGTTTGCCTCAAAGGAAGGAGAACTTAAGTGGGCACTCCTGCTTCTGTATTACTATAGACTACAGATTCACGTTGACGTACACAGCCGATTGATAGCTGGTATGGGAGGGCCTGCAGGAACGCAGAAGGATGCAACCACCTCTCAAGCCCTCGGTGCCTGGCAGCAGGAAATACAGAGAGAAATGGAGGAAGACGACGAGTCTTTTGACCAGGCTCTTGGAATCGCAAAGCGATCGCGCAAGCGAACCAAAAAAGTACACTACCTTTCTGAAATCCTACAACCAGCTGAACGGCGTTATGTGGTGTGTTCAGAAAGCTAGGCTGGAGCAAAATGTTTCAGCTGAAGTGAGAAGCATGCTTGGTCGTGCAAACATGCTTTACGTCCAGCAAGAATACACGGAGGCTATATCGCTCTTAAACGAAGTCATCAAACATGAACCGTCCCTCCGTAACCCTTGGCATACATTGTCTACAATTTGGCAGGAATTGGGAGATGTGGAGAAGTCTCTTCAGGCAAAAATTGTGGCAGCAAAACTTACTCCCCTGAAGGAGGCCGGTGATGTTTGGAAGGAAGCTGGAAACGAATCCAGGTTTGTGCATTTGATGATCGCGCTTGCTTAATACCTCAAGTGTTCTGATCGAGCTGTGGTAGAGAGCTGGGGATGTTGCAGCAGGCGGTGTATTGTTACACCCAAGCGTTGAAAATTGACAAGAACGATACGGACGCGTCATGGGACCGTGCTATTCTTTACAAGGAACTGGGCAATCCGAAAGCGGTAAGCTTTTAGTGTTCAGCAGCTTGTAAATGTCGACCAATAACATTATCAGGCCATTTCGTCTCATGAATCACTTCTCAAGTTACTTCCTCACGATCCTAACGTCCTTCGAGAGCTCATTCCCCTTCTATATCACTTACCGGCGCTCCCTGCTGGCATAGTGTATCTTCAAAGTGCCTTCAACCATTATCGCTCCACATACCCTGATCCCTCCAAACTGGATCCCACAGCCTGCCTTTCAATTTCAGATCTCTCCTGGTTGGTCGACATGCTCATCAAAGAGAAGGCTTATATGGCTGCAATCAAAGAGTTGAAGACAAACATGCGTTGGTTGCAAAACCGAATGCAGGATGAAGATCTTTGGAGGCTACTTGAAGAGTTTGACGATAGAGAGTTCGATCCTAGCAGGGCAGACCGCGCTCCCGTTGGCAGCTATGGAGAACCAGCTGAGCTCCTCGAACTACTTAAAACTGCCCAAGAGCTACCGACTGCGCACTTGCCTGTCGTTTTGCGTGGAAAACTAGGAGTTTGTCGTATGGGATTGGGGGACGAGAAAGAGGCAAAGCGCCACTTTAGCATCGCCAGGGAGAGCGATCCCGCTATCTACCAGGAGCTTCATTTGGAGATCGGAGACACCTTGTTCGAGCACGAATTGTGGGAGGAAGCGTTGGAGGTGTTCGACGACCTAGTGAATAGGCCAGAGTTTCAAACAGTGGAGGTGTATTCGAGAGTTGGGTTGGCACAAAGGAATTCGGGGAGGTACAGAGAGGCGGCGGACACATTCGAAGCTGGTTAACAACTTTATTGGTAGCTAGCGATTCTCACTGACGTTGCACTTAGCTGTGGAAAGTGATCCAAACAATCTGGAGCTCAAGCTGCACCTTGCTGGCATCTACGAGGAGTTGCGAGAATGGGCAAAATCTTTGGATCTCGTAAACGAAGGTACTGTTTCAGTCTTGCCTGCACACTTGCACATTGAACCTGTGTTCAGTTCTTGAGATTCGTAAACAGATGCAAGACGAAATGATAGCTCAGAAACGGGACGATGGATCTCAAGCACAACGTGGAATCTTCCCACAAATGGTCAATCGAAAGAGGAAAAACCCTCGTCGCATGACAGCTGAGGAACGTCGCGCCTTCCATGCAGCGGTCCAAGAAGAATTCGAACTCTTAATGCATCGTCTAGAGTTACTCGAATCTCAAGATGACTACGAGGCATTGAAAGACTGGACCGAACTCGCCGGCGAATTGATAACGAGATTAAGGGAAGATCCTAGGTTCTTCCCTCACAGTCTGAAAATCGCCTTCAGGTGGAAACCGGATAGGCGATACAAGAGAAAAAAAAGTTTACAAGATGTTGATGAGCAAGCCAATGTGTTGGCGGATAGGATTCAAATGCAACTGGGTACGCATTGTTGTCTCCTTCTCTGCGTACTGACTCAAGAAGTCAGTGCGAGAGGAAGCACAGGAAGATGAACAAGAGGAGGATGCTGAGGACTACCGAGGAGTACATTTCGATCGTTGGATGCAAATCATCATGAAGGTTTGCCTTTGCAGTTCCTCTTGCCGGATTAAGGGGGGCTAAAAGTGATGATAGTATGCTGTGATGTGTACGCAATTCGGGGATCCAACCACGGCTTTGGAAACACTGGACCACTTAGCTTACGCCTCTGTTTTTCGGAAATCTGACCGATACTATACCAACATCCAATTGACGCGAATCTGTAAGTTGTTGTCACGGTCCTGAGGGCTTTAATAATTGTTTTGCCAGCGGTCTGCTTTAACACCAGTAATTGGGGAGGACTCACAGAATCCATCCGACTGCTAATCAATCGCTTCCCACTTCACCCCGACTTCCCCAAACTATGGCAAGCACTTTGCTCCCAAGGCCATGGTCCTATCCAAATCTTTTCCGATGTTGCCTTTGGGAAAGTTCTCGAGAGGAGGAGCGAGTTGATTGAAGTGCTGGCGAGCGATGTGGGGGCTAATCTCCCGATTACCAAGGAAGGATTCGCGGTGGGAGAGAAGCACATCTTGAGAGCGCATAAGGGTCGATGGGTGCTGAAGACCCTTCATCCCAGTAGCAAATTGACTCTTCCCAAGTCTGGACAACCCATCGATGAGGACGACGATCTGAGGGACGACGAGCAGGATGGCGGGGAAATGGTGGACGCTCCCTGGCGTCCCAAGAACGCGAATCCTTTCTTGCAAGCCATGCTGGGCAATATGTCGATTCTTTCCCGGTCATACCAATGGTCGATAAGGCAATACCTCAAGGTGTACGAAAACTATCCTTCGAACGCTTTGATATGCCTTTGCCTTGCGGTCGGGTATATCTTCAGAGCCATGACCAGAAAAGTCGACAATAGGCATTACGCCATTGCTCAGGTCGGTTTCGATGTTCGCGCACATTGATGCTGACGAGGTTGTAGGCAATGGCTTTCTTACAAAAGTACCGAAGGCTGAAAGGAGAATCGTCAGAAACGCAATACAATTTGGGAAGAGCATTTCACTCATTAGGTACAGACCAAGGTCTCCCATCTTCCAACAACAGATGTTCTGATGGTATGCGCACAGGCTTACATCATTTGGCAATTCCGCATTACGAAAAGGTCATTGAAATGTCAAAAAACGGTACGACGAATGGGATTGATTACGCGAATGAAGCTAGATATAACCTACATCTAACTTGTGAGCTATTGCAGCAGCGTGATTGATTTGTGCACTCATCCAAGTCTGTAGTTGCCAGCGTTGGACAGCCTGAACTTAGCCGCTCCTTCCTGCTGCAGAATCTCAGTATCACGGATCAGTAGTTTCAGCCTCCAAATTTTAGGTGTTTCGCTTTTGCCAGTTGGCCCAGATGCAATAACTTATCTATGGTGTATCATTATGACATTTTTCAATTTGGAGTGACCGACTACATGGCTTCAGAGTGTCAAGAAAATAAAACGCACAGGACTTCTTCGTCCTTCTGTCACTCATTCCTCCTATCCACAGGTCTCTCCAACCTTTCAGGCTTCAGCTGCCCGTTCTTTCCTATTTAAGGCTATCGAAGGAGCGTCTTCATAAAGGGACGGGATCTAACCAGACTCTGTACGGATCAGCCTAGCCTAGAACGTTGCTAGGTATATCCAGTGTGGTCTATGGTTTGGGGTCAGGTCAATCAAGCTTCCAGCCCTTGAATTTTCGTCTCTTCATCTTGAAGAATCTTCTCCCCGTCCTTAAATCCCAGAATTAGAGTGCGGTTATGGACAATCGCTGCCTGTTGTGTTTTCCTGATCGTACCTATGTCATTCCCATCACAGATGTTAGCCGTTCAATCCTCCTCCTCGGAAGGTGAATGATAAAAGTAGTACCTCCAACATGCAATACCTGCGCAATAACCGGCTGTCCTTTGATGCTCCTTAACAATGTCAAAGCGGCCCATATATGCTTGTGTCCCTCTCTCGAACAGCGAATGATGGACAGGTTCGTGACGGGGCTGTAGTATTTCACTTTATTTCAAAGTTGCAATCAAAAGGAAGAAGCATGCAATAGAGAAAACAACACACCAACTATCCCGCCTGAAAGACCACCGCCAGTTATGTCTCCAAAGTTGGTGACTAGCGAATCACGCAGGATGGACGCGATTTCTTTTTCAAGGAGCTGTGGAGGAGATGAATCGGGTGAGAAATGAAATTGCGTCAAGAGATAGCGATTCTGCGGTCGCACCATCAGATTTTGGCCACAGCGGCACTCACAGGCTTACCTTGAAGCGTACCATGCTGCTTCCTGGCCGTCAGAAGAACTTGGGGAGAGATCTGGCCACCACTACATGCTTAGTACCGGATTAGCAACTGCAGACCAACAGACGAATCACGACCACTTGACATTTTGAAGTATCAGAAGGATAGCTGCAATGTGTAAGTCTCTTACCTCGCATTGTGTTACTAGGTTGATGCTGGAACAGCTTTCGGATTCAGCGGATTTGGTCAAAGTACGGTGTCCTCAGCTCCTTTGTCTTTATGTTGACTCGCTAAATATCGACAGACAACGCGTCGAACACCTCAACAACAGGCCTAGGTGAGTTGTAACGTCCAGTGCTCATGTACCATGCTAAGCGATATTGGGGACTTAGCGGCTCCTTCAGCCTTTGGCGCTTTTGGAGGCAGTTCAACAGCTGCAGCTGGAGGGACGACACCTGCTTTTGGGGGTTTCGGAACGACGACCACGAGCGCACCAGCGACTGGGAGCACGCCTGCGCCTAGTTTCAGCTTTGGGAGCACACCTGCCGCTCCGTCTAGTGGAGCTTCCACACCATCTTTATTTGGTGCTGGAGCTACCTCGACTGCTGGAGCTGCAAAGCCTGCTTTTGGAGCTGGCGGAAGTACGTTTGGGAGTGGGAGTGCTTCTGGAGGTTTTGGAGGTTTTGGGGGTGCGTATATTCTCCATGTCATTCGTATGAGGCATGGGATCGTTGATGAGATAAACAAAGGCTCGAGCGCTTTTGGAGCTAAGACGGATGCTGCTCCCACTGCGAACGCCTTCTCGACTCCTCTCAAACCAGCAGCTTCCACTCCCTCTCTTTTCGGCGGCAGTAGCACACCAGCCGCACCATCCACTCCTGCTGCACCCGCAACCAGTGCATTTGGAAGTACGCTCAGTTCAACGCCTGCTGCCGGAGGGTTCAGCTTTGGGAGCAGTACGAATACGGCGGGCACAACTACACCAGCTGCGACTCCTGCGAAGCCTCTAACATTTAGCGGCTTCGGCGCTAGCACGACCACTGCAGCGACCCCTGCAACAACCGCACCCACGACCACTGCCCCAACCTCGCTCGCTCCTTCGTTTGGCGGTACAGGTGGATTTTCTTTCGGCGCGGCGGGGAAAGCGAAGGAAGAACCGGCGAAACCCGCTGGCTCTACTCTGTTCGGTGGTTCCACACCAACGACTACGAAGCCTGCTGCTACTCCAACAACCACCGCTCCAGCAGCTGGAGGATTGTTTGGAAACACTGCAGCTACAAGCCTGACAAGTGGGACCTCTGCTCCTTCACTTGGTTTTGGACTGGGGTCAAGTACTAAGCCCACCACCACTACTGCTGCGCTTACGCCTGCAACGACAACCAGTGCTGTCACCCCTTCCCTATTCGGTGGTGCTCCTGCTGTGACTGCGACCTCCACGACAGCAGGTATTCTCACGACCGCTCCTACAGTCTCCGGATCACTTGCACCAGCTACAACTTCCACGCTAGGGGCCTTGGGAAATACACTTGCAGCAGGAACGAATGCCCTCGCTGCTTCCAAACCCCTCTCTGCTCCCACGCCTTCCCTTCTCAAGAACAAAACACTCGCTCAGATCGTATCTGGCTGGCAAAACTCGCTGACGACCCATACGACCGAATTCAAGACTATGGCAGAGGAAATATTGTACTGGGACCAGATCCTGATTGCAAATGGGGAGAAAATTGGTAAGATTTATGGGGAGGCGGTCGGTCTGGAAGAAAAGGGGAAGGAACTGGATGGGGTTGTGGAGTATGTTGAGGGCCAGCAAAAAGAGTTGGAGAGTGTGTTGAGCGAGTACGAGAAAGAGGTTGATGAGCTCTTGAGTGGGAGAGGGATGGATTTTGGCTCGAGTGGTGGAGCAGAGAGAGAGAGGGAGAAAGCGTACGTCATCTCCAGTCCTAGTAGACCAACAGTTGATACCAACCGGTGCAGATATGCTTTGGCAACGAATCTCTCGACGACGTTGACTACGATGTCGAGTAACCTTTCTTCGATAATAAACGAAGCCAACACTCTCTCCTCTCTCTCCTCTCCCTCCACACAAGCGCAAGAAGAAGAGTCGGACCCACTCCTTCAGATCGCTGCTATCCTCAACGGTCATCTCAACAGTCTGAAATGGCTCGAAGACACGAGCGAACGCATGAAGGGACAAGTGGAGGATTTGGAGGGAAGGGTAAATGAGGTCAGAAAGGGGATGGGCTTGGGACAGGGAGCCAGCGAAAGGAAGAAGTCGAGTTTGAGCAATTCGAGGGCGGGAACGCCAAATAGGCATACCTCTTGGCGATGATAGTTTGCACGATTCTACACTCTAATGAAAAGTATATATTGAGCAATTGTGCTTATTCCAGTTCCTCAAGAAACTCAATAAAGCAAACACACTCTGCTAAACTATGTAGGAACTCGTAAATCTATGAAACAAAGCCCTATAAACATGACGAAAGGAACGAAGTCAGAAGTCTTAAAATTCTTCTATATTGCGAGCAGCAGGGCGAAATCACAAATACTGATCCCAGAATCCTTCAGTGCCATTATTTGGGGCCGGATTATCTATGTCGAGCAGCCTAACTATCAAGTTGTAAAGTTCAAGATTGGAGAAAGTAGGCAATGCAGTAGGGCCATCTTCCTGTCGTTTGACAAATTTGCTTTTGATCCGTCGAGCGAGAGGTCCATGCGAACAAAGGAAGATAGACTGCATATCTGGGTGCTCATTGTCATACCCATGGTCCCCTATTTTATGAGGGATATTCAGTAAACGGCTAATGTGTACGAAATAAAGATTTACCCTGGCGAGTAAGATGACCTCCTTTGCTCTCCAGCTCTTCTCTACTCAAGATGGTCCACCCCAGCTCGGGAAGCATCATGACTTTGCCTGTTCGATCCTTGTGGAAAAATTGCAACTTGTCCGGTAGCGTCTCTGGAATAAAAACATTGAAATGACCTTCATGGATTGTGTTTGACGCCTCGAGAAGTTTTTCATACATCAAGGTAGAGTTGATAGACTCCTGGAAGGTGAGAAATGCATTGGGCCAGCCGTCTCGAAAGTTTCTAAGTTAATGCAACAAGGCTCCAATGTCAATTGAGGAAAATCAGGAGCAAATGCTTCTCACATTCCATTAAAGCCTTCCTCTCCTAAAATTTCATCCAGATAGATTATACGTTCGTCGCTCGTTTCAGTCATGCCATGGTCTCCAATCTAAGGTACAGTTCGTCAACAAAAGAAGCAATTTTGATCAAAGCTCACAAAAATCACGTCAACAATCTCCGTCAGATTTCGCTCCCGTATTGTTTCCATCAGGCGATAGCTGAAGCTGTCCGCTACACTGAGTGTCTTCGTCAACTTCGACCCATCTGGCCCAGAGCGATGGCCTGTGATGCGGCTTTAGTGCTCCGGCGCGCAGCACAGAGTAATCACCTTACCTTCTTGATCGATATCTGGTAGGTAAAAGAGCATAAGCTGTGGTCTTTGGTCAAAGGGCAGATCTGGATCGACGAATTGAGCAAACGGCGTGTACACAAAGAGGGCTGGAGAACTCACCGATAAACTGAGCAAAATGGTCTGATTTCCACTGCCATGTCTTCTTAGTATATGGGAAGTAATACGTCGGGCTAATGCCTCTCATCGTTTCCGGAGGAGATGGGAATTGCATAACGAGGGATTTCTGTTTAATTCAAACTCAATGTTGTAGAAAGAGCGGATGAAATGGTCAAAGTACAATGCCAGCTCGCTCCGCTGTTTCCCAAATGGGTTCTCCTAATAAGGCACCTGTCAGCTCTACGGCATGGTGGATGTAAAAGTTCGTACCTAGCCACCATTCCGGTTTCCAGCTTGAGCTGGCATCGTGGTAGTTGAATTCCGCACTGGGATTAACGGCATGGAAATCGTTAGCGATAATGCCAGAGTACGCAGGGTAGAGACCTGCAGGATTGAAGTAAGTCAGAATACGCTAAAGAGACTTTAGGGCTGTGAGAATACCAGTCAATATCGACCAATGATTCGGCTGTATGGCCGGATCAAGTCAGACAAAGCTTTAGGTACAAAGTAGGAGACATACAAATGTTAGCGTTGGGAAGACCGGCTTTAGCGTAGCTATCAACCCTCCTTCTGCAACGTCGACGAGAGCTGGTGTCTTATCGCGTTCTAGATAGTCTTGACGAAATCCGTCTAGACTAACAAGAATCACGGTTGGCTTTCGCGGCGCAACATCAGCCTGTGATTTGAAATGTGCAGCGATAACTCCTACCTGGAAGTCGTGAGTGCCGTTCGAAAGAAGCTTAACAGTTTTGCTCGAAGACGTTTCTTCTGATGTCATTTTCTCGGTATCTAAAGCTAAAGGTAAAAAACAGTGAAACAGCTGGATTTTATAGCAAGAGTTTACCATTGTCCACAGCAGGTAATGCTACTGGACTTCCTTTAAAGTCGTCAGCAGTTGTCTGTTGAGCTGGGAGTGCCTCTGGGAGCTGCTCGACGGGGAAGATGGAATGTATGAAGGATACAAAGATTGGGAAGGAGAGGAAGAGCGTCAGGCATATGATTGCACATTTCGCGAAGAACCTTGCTGAGAACGCTTGGTTCTTCAGGTTTCCGCTTTCATGCGGCTGACGCTGAGAGGAGCTGGTGTTGGGTAGAAGCTCAACGTCTTCGCTTAGTCGAATGCTTTGAGAGTTCATAGGCTCATCGTCCTTCTTAGTTTATGCGGCCTAATGTTCATTTGTTAAAAGCGGAACCGAAATTGCAAAAGACTAAAAGCACGTGACAAAATAAACGAAAGTCATAGTTAAGCAGCCACTTCCTTCTCTACTTCCTCCTCTTCCTTCGATCCTTCTTCTTTCTCTTCCACTCGTTTCTCCTCCTCCTTCTCTTCCGCCGCACCTGCCGTTTTCTCCGCTTCTGCAACGCTCTCGCTTCCTGCGTTGACATCCACCATCGCCTCATCGAAGACCTGGACGAACTGGGTCGCATTCGCCGCGCTCATAGTGAGGAGCCACAACCTCCTTTCGTAATCCACAAACTTGACGGACTTGTCGCTTTCCTTCGTACACTGCATACCTTTGAAGACTGGACAGTTGAGCGCCAGACGAAACGTGTGGTCGGTACGCATCACTATTTCCATTCCGTTCAGCTGTCAGCATATGCTTATGAAAGACAGAAAACAGGGATCCAACGAACCAATTCGGAGTTTCTTGGTTGTCTTGTGGCGATTCAGTTTTACTACTCCCCTTCCGCGATCGGGCCATTCTGTAGCTTCGTGGTTATATTCCCTCAACCGGCAATGACTAGAGATGAGAGTTTCCTCCTCTTCTTCGCCCGTCACACCTGCGCATCCATATCCAGTCAGGAAAGTAGCGCAATGAAAAAAGATATGAAACACACGTTGTTCTACAGTCTCAAACTTCCTCTTCTCCTCTTTCTCCACCTCTTCATCCTTTTTCCCTAACAAATCCAAAAAGCTCTCTTTCTTCTTCTCTCTTTCTCCTTCCTTATCTCCATCTCCCTCCTTCTTCTCCGCAGAGCCTTTCAACAAACTACCGAACCCATTCGTCCCCCCACTCGCAAACCCGCCAAACCCGCTTCCCTTCGCAAAGGCGCCGAAACCGCTTCCCTTAGCAAAAGCTCCAAACCCGCTACCCCCTCCAATCGGAGTGGTAGTGCCAAACGTCGATCCACTTCCGCTGGCAGTAGCGCTAGGTGTAGAGCTCCCTGACGCCTTCTTCTCCAAAGGAATGGGCACTGTCCCAAAGGCAGGAGTGGGCGGAGGAGCGGCGGCTCCAACTTCTGGCTTAGCTGGCAGAGGTAAGGGAGAAGAGGACAGGGCTGTTCGAGGAGAAAGCGTGGATATAGGGAGGTCGGCGGGAGGAGGAGGACCGGCAATGACTAGAGATGAGAGTTTCCTCCTCTTCTTCGCCCGTCACACCTGCGCATCCATATCCAGTCAGGAAAGTAGCGCAATGAAAAGAGATATGAAACACACGTTGTTCTACAGTCTCAAACTTCCTCTTCTCCTCTTTCTCCACCTCTTCATCCTTTTTCCCCAACAAATCCAAAAAGCTCTCTTTCTTCTTCTCTCCTTCTCCTTCCTTATCTCCATCTCCCTCCTTCGCCGAAGAGCCTTTCAACAAACTACCGAACCCATTCGTCCCCCCACTCGCAAACCCACCAAACCCGCTTCCTTTCACAAAGGCGCCGAAACCGCTTCCCTTAGCAAAAGCTCCAAATCCGCTACCCCCTCCAATCGGAGTCGTAGTCCCAAACGTCGATCCACTTCCGCTGGCAGTAGCGCTAGGTGTAGAGCTCCCAGACGCCTTCTTCTCCAAAGGAATGGGCACTGTCCCAAAGGCAGGAGTGGGCGGAGGAGCAGCGGCTCCAACTTCTGGCTTAGCCGGCAGAGGTAAGGGAGAAGAGGACAGGGCTGTTCGAGGAGAAAGCGTGGATATAGGGAGGTCGGCGGGAGGAGGAGGAGGAGGGATTGAGTACGATAATGCGCTCGAGAGTGCAGTACTGTTGATCGCGTTGGTGGAGGTAGATGCTCCGAAGAGTGAGGAGCTTGATGGATCCGAGGTCGACTTTGACAGGAACGTCGGGGTGGAGGAGGACGCCATAGCAAAAGGATTTGTATTAGCAAAATCGCCAAATCCTAAAGGTTTTTTTGGTGTCGGCGCCGCTACTGGAGCGGGGGGAGGCGGCGCTGGTCGATCTGCCAAGCACGGCATACAGATTCAATCAATCCCATTAACTTTGATAAGAATGATGCTTGCCTTGTTCGTGCTCTGCGTTCTCGTTCTCGTTCTCAACTTCACCCTGCCCGCTCTTCATTCTTTTCCTTCCTTTTGCTTCAGACCCCGCCTGGTCACGCGTCCTCTTCGTCTTTCCACCGTCCTCTATTGATGCTGCAGATTCAGTCTGCTTTTGCTGCGGGGAGCGAGAACGCGTAGAGGAACGAGACCCAGATGATGGCGTGCGTGGTTTCTTTGTTGGACGGTAGTCGCCATCTTGGTCGTTCGGCGGTGGAGGTGTAGATTGCCTGCCCAACATGACGGTTCATATACGCTTTTAGAAGCTAGGATGAGAAGCAATACCCTTTCTTCGAGTCGTGGAGGGGATCGTCAGTCTTCTCGGATTCCTGTCGTCACTGTTCTGAGCCCTTGCAGAACAAGACGAGACGACAACACACCTTCCTCTTGTGCGGTTTGTATGACGCTGCAGCCACGCACGAGTGGATAAGACGACAAAATCGAAGGATAAGGGAGAAGAAAGGCGTACGCTCCATATCCACCATCTCTTTGTGGTTCAGTTGTTGATCTTGTGTCGCTACTGTGGCTCCTGTCGGTCCATTTCCCACAATTTTTCATGAAAAGACATACCTGCAGGCTCTGATAAGCTGCCAGTCTCTGTATTCGCCATCGTTACTGCCAGTTGGCTCGAAATTCTATGTTCCAGCAGATTCTGGAGTTGGTCGTCGTATTTATTTGGTTGGCTGCATTTCCGACCGACAGAGCACAGAACGCACAGAACGAAAACAAGTGCCAAACGTTGACAAGCACAAAAGAACTATCACCTTCCCTAACAAGTCCGTCAAAATGTCCTCCAAGCTGTCGTATGTCTCTCCATTAACCCCTAACTGGAACTAAAGAAGTTTTGGCATTGCCCACAAAACAGCTTCTTCAAACGTTCTTCCGTTGCCGCCCGAGCACTCCGTCAAGTGTTGAAGGAAGAAAAGAGGCTAGAAGCTGAGAGAAGAGGGGATATGGGATTGAGGTACCAGATCTGGAAGGACGGAAAGGCTGGAGAGCAGGTCTGTTCTTTCCCTATGTTGATTTAAGCATGGACTGAGAAGTTGGGTCTGTAGACGTGGGTCAAGAAGCCAGCGGAAGAGAAGTAGTAACCTGATGTCCTTGCAAAGTGGAGCTGAAAGGCAATAACATCTCTCTAGCTGAGTTGTAGAGCACGAATTAGATCTCAATATATGAGAACTCCAGCGGAGCGACGGTGGTTTGTCATAGGACAAGTAAGACTAATACGGCTATGAAAAGCCTGATATTGCAAGCCCGAAGGGAGAGTATGGGCTCTGAGGAACAGCCAGGCCGAGTCCAGAGTAAACATTGACCGTGCAACTCACCCTCTTCGTGAACTTTTGAGTGGGGAGGAGCAGGCGGTTTGGTGGGGAATTTTGTTCATCATCCCATTTTGTTTTGCTTTATTTAATACACCTCTCCTCCTTCTCATTATTGCTGGTCATTATTGCTAGCGTTATTGCCGTTGCGGTGACGAGGTGGCAGACAATTATTGCGCAGCAGAGTATCTCCTCAGCACATAACAGTACAGCAAGCTCCTCTTGAAGATGAATTAGACACCTCTGGGGAGATGTCCGCTGCACCTCCTCACAACACCTTGGTTATGGCTGTGTCACACGTATATTCTACCCATAATATGTTTATTTATTTCCAAGTTCTGAAATGCGGTTGGTATTTCAAATCACCCTATATTCGCAACTAGATTACTGAAATCTTGTGTTATTATCAGACTTTGGATTGAACACCCATCATCAGATCAATCCTAGATAACAGTCATGATCTAGTCCAGAAGCTGTGTTCATCTTCTGTTAGAATGTCAAGCGACGAACATTTCACTTGGATAGCTGATCCATACAACAATCCCAACCTGGCTCCCAGTCCCCTCAGCCTTCGACCACCAGGACTTCTCAGTCACCCTTTCGGCCCAGAATGTTAGTCGACATCTTCCTAAGTAGATCTCCATTTCCATTGGGCTGGAATTTAGGAAGTGGACCGAAGAGAAAACCTCGCCTCTTATTCTATGCTCCGTGTCATCCAAGACTATCAAACACTCAATCTGATGAGGTAGGATAGGAACGAATAGGACGGGATGTCTCGGATGAGTCGGCAAAGTTGAGTTGAGAGTCAGGACAATGAGCAGGGTTTTATAGATTTGGACAATCAGCGCTACTGTGGTAACAATTTGGGTCTGATCCAATGTTGCAATGAGCTTACAAGCGCTCAAGAAGATGCATCCTGATTTATTAATATTCACACCTGTGATTTATTTGTCTCCTTTCAAGTTCCATTCAAACGTTTCGGAACCCTGTTTACATGGGAGAATCTAGGTTAACGATCTTGGACACTAATTTTGAGAACAAAGTGAAGGCTTAAATATGTATCTCGACCCTTTCATCTCAAACGCGCTCGTTCAGGACACTTTCAGACTTCAATATCTCAATTTTCCCTGCCATGAACTCAGGATTTTCGCCACATTTGGTTGAGGAGCACGCCGGGTTACTGAGAACCCTGGAAAGCGTACTTTTTGAGCTGGTTGTAGCACTGGACGATGTCGATTCTCGTCTGCATAACGTGTTTTGCGTCTCTCCACCAACGATAACCCAGTTGATGTTCGACTTACGCTATTTATTGCTCTTGCTGTCTCAGATTTTTGGATCCTGCTTCATGGATGCCGATAAATTGGCAAATTCCTTTGCGACCGTCACTCCATACCGATGGAGTGAAAATGATTCTGAAGTATGGGTCGCCGTTACGAGCATTCATTTTGCGAACGTTATCTCACACTTAGCTTTGTGCGACAACATTCTGCATAAACTGAACGAGATTGGAACAGCTCTCGAGACAGTCTGCGCTGTTGAAGCGGCTACACTTCGCCGCAAACGGTTACGCAACTTGTTGCTATACCGACGCATGGATTCTCGTTTCGGCAGAATTGGTACGTTTTGATGGACGATTCGGAGAGAGCTGAAGAAACACAGGGGAAGGGATACAACGACTATCTGGGAATTTTAGCCAACTTCAATCCCTGTTCAAGTCTTGCCATCGCTTTTGGACAAAGGTCTCTTCCGGCTTTCAGAATATTCAGCCGATTGTCATGCAGCTCACAGAAGCACAACTCCTGGCATTCTCGGATGAATGGGCATCTTGTCAACAGAGCTATCAGCGACTCAGCGAGTATCAGTTTCCGCGAACAGTTTCCCAATATCGAAGAGACACTTTTCAGCCCATTCCTATATTCCGCAGTGAGTACGCAATTGACAGGGCACACACCGCTGACCATAGCATACAGCTCCATCAGACGGGGTGAGAAGTTGATGCACTTATCAGCAGTTTTTAACGAGATGCTAGATCTTGACTTCAAGGCCGACATTTGTTTGCGAAGAACCCGACTCTGCCATCACCCTCGGAGAAATCATACCTACCCCTCTCTACCTCTTCGATTTCCTTTCGAAAGCGTTGAAATGGTTCGAAGAGCAAGTGCGGAACCGCTGGGAACGCTTACCCTCAGAACTACACTTAATCCTTCATGGCATGCGATATTCCTTTCTGGTCGCTCTCTGCGGCTATCAACGCTTCCGTCAGAAATGGACCTCCTTTTGTACTGGCTTGATCAAACAACAGAAGCTCAATCGCAGCGAGATATGTGAAAGCACTGACAGCTTCGCAGGAGATAAAAAATCTCTTAGAGAAGTTATTCTTTGGGTTGAGTCAGTTTGGACGGAGGGAATCCTCTTTTTGACAATGGGCTGGCTACTTAATCATTGCTCCCCATCCTCAATCGACTGCTCATCTTCAATCAGTCCATCCATGCTGCCTCCTCGTCACAAAATCTTACGCTGGTTGAAGGGGAAACGTCTTACAAAAGGTCGCTTTTTCTCGTCATAAATCATCTCTGACCTCTTTTGTTAGCTGATCTGCACTTTACGACCCAGTCTGCCTTTCCACTCAAGCTAATCGCCGATAACAGCTGGCCGACGAAGCGAGATCTGCCCCAGCAGCACCCATCACGCAGCGCCATGGATGCCCTGAACAAAGACGTGGACGATGCCTTCTGTCTTGTCCGCCTATACCTCAGTCGAGAAGTAGGCCGATGGTATGCTTTCGATCACGAGTGTTTGAAACCTGCAAGCGATTCAGAATACTATCGCTCCGACGAAGAACTGATCTCAGAGTACAAAACGAGGTTAGCGTTTATGTCTAAAGCTATGGATGATATCTCTGCGTTCATCCAAGACTTTGAGAAGGTCGAGGAGCCAGAATATCCAAACATGGTCAAGGTACATAACTATGGACGACGAACTGGCTCAACACGTTTTCCCTGAATAGACATGTTTTCCTGATTTATTCATATTTATAGTTAACAGTGTGTCAGTGACGCAGTAGTTCAGTCTGTCAAACTGCAATTTTCTTTCAATTCTTCCTCCATCAACAGCACACTCAGCAGTAGTTTCCACAAGTAGTTTTTCTATCAACTAATCTTTGTTTTGTGGTTTCTAACACCTAATCCGTGGTAATCGACTTCCATGGTCACTGCGTATTTTCTGCAAGCAATCTCCACTCCAAGAACAATCATCAACAACCAATCCTAAAACATTGACACTCAGTCCCAGTCCGTCCTTGACAGGTCAACAACATTTCCCTGCAGTACTAAGTCGAAGGCATGGGTGGGTAGACGCGGAGGGCAGAGGGATTGGAGCACTGGGAATAGCGTTGACGCGAGACACAGTATCCGGAGGACGGTAGTGAGGTTGGCGGCGGGAATGTGTCAACTGGCGTGGAACGAGGGGAGACGAAGTATCAAAGCTTCGTAAATCCAACCAATGCGTTCATTTCGGCTCCCCAGGACTCTTTGATGGCTGTCTGCGATGTGTTGATGTTGAAAAGGAGGCTCGTAGTACGACGACCAATATCGGCGTCTGAACTACTCCATACTCTCATCAAATGAGAACAAAGGAGCTTGGCATCACGTACCAAAGCGCCCAAAGGCTTAAACAGCTTCTTGATGGCAGTACCTTCTGTTCTTGAGAATGGAGCACAGATCGTTCAGAAGTGAG
>MU271714.1:0-30020 GCA_021432655.1 Atractiella rhizophila
TGTTGAACAATCTCAGCCTGTACGTTCTCGCTCTCCAATCCAGTGAAAGCTTTTACGACGAATTTACAGAATCCAGCACACTACGTTCTGTCTTACCTTCTCCATACACGACATCTCTCGGCGTTGATAACTCAAAATGTGGACTCACTTCACCACCGATCTCTTCCCACGTCCTCTCCATCACATTCGTCCATTATCGAGCTCCACGGCACACTCGCAGACATTCATTGCACATCTGAGCAATGTCGGACAGTGTACAAGCGCTCTTGGTTCACAAGCGAAGTGGAGCGCCTCAATCCTATGTGGGTGGCTTTAGCTGCAGAGATTAGAGAGAAAGGAGAAAAGATTCGGCTAAATCCTGACGGTTTGTCTTCTAGTCTTCTGTTTTACACCCACATGACGCATCTATTATTTGAGTGTAGGAGATGTGGACCTAGGTCCTATAAACTACAACTCTTTCAACGTCCCTCCCTGCCCGTCTTGCGGTACGGGAATCCTAAAACCGTCCCTAATCTTCTTCGGCGAATCTCTCCCCCAATCCGTCCGCGACGCCGCCCACAACTCCATCTCCTCTTCCTCTCACCTTCTCGTAATAGGCACAAGTCTCGCAACCTATAGCAGTTATCGACTCTTCCGGCAAGCACTTGACGAAGGAAAGAAGGTCGGTATTTTGAACGTGGGAGAGACGAGGGCGGATAGGGAGGTGGGTGAGGGGAAGGCGTGGAAGGTTGAAGAAGGTGCGACGGAGGTCTTGAGGGAGGTGGGGAGACTGCTGGGGAAGGAAAACGGAAAGGCAGCAGAGCTGTTGCGAATGGGAACGGTGAGGAAGGTGAAAGGAGCAGGATATGCCAGTTAGGAGCCCATCCATTGATGGACCCCAGAGAGCTTCCACTCATGCTGGACAGTCTATCCAGATAGCACGTCTTATCCTTGCACTTCATTCATAGATACTTCTCATTTTGTTAGAATCTATTCATGGCACATTATGACCTGACACTTGTTAAATGTTGTTCGGCGTCATGTTGATAATTCGTTTCGTCCTCGAGGTGCTCCAAAAATGATTGCAGCACAAACCCAGTCAAATAACCTTTCAGGCCAATCACCCTTGTCACACCCAACTTATCCCCTTGTACTGCAGAAGCTTCAACAACTAATGTACTCGCGATCAGATCCACTGTCCCGCCGTGTTGTTCGAGAAGTTGCTCCATTGTGGTGCTGACCACCTGTTGAAAGGGTTGGCACAATCGGACGTATGTCAAGTCAGACTTCCGAAGTGTTGGATTGTAGCCCGAGGCCGAATTTAACCATCCATCACCAGTCCAGCTCATTCTTATATCGAAGCTCTGATCTTGGATCAGTTTGAACCTGTCATTTCCGTTAACCAGTTTTTTGTGGCTTGGGGATGATATTTACTTACACGCATCTAACGTTTGAGAATCTGTAAATTCGCTGACGAGGTAGGACACCGAGGCTCCTCAAATTTAGGGCTAGATCTGTGATGTCGGCAGGGGAGCGAGGAGATCCAGCCAATGCAAGAACGTGTGGTTTAGACAAAATGCTCGAGTTAGCTGCCTGCAACTTCCCCACTTCCTCTTGGAGCAGTTGCGTGAAGCGGTCTAGGTCAAGAAATGCGGCATCCTTCATGAGATTTTTCAGAGCTGTATCCTTTGACATTGTCGATGGGATGGCGGTATCGGCAATCGGAAAGACGTCGTATCCAGAGAGATAGTCTATGACAATCTTGAATAGTTGTGGATGCGCATCGATCCTGACACTGCGAGAGTTCGCTTCTTCGAATTCGCCAAAGAAGGCGCGCGTGAAGAAATTGGGCGAGTCAAACATGATTTGCGTTTTGCTGAGAGTAAATTCCGACTCTCGCACAAATATTTGAAAGACAGTCGTCATTATGCTCAGTAATTGGACCTTGTTATCCTTGGTGTGAACTAGGCAGACATTCTGTTTACTTTCTCGAGATGAGTCCTAGTATGAGTCATTAGTTGATCTGACTGAATATGACGAGCATAACCAGATGTGGTTATAATGCCTGAAAACCAGTGGTAAAACACAAACTGGTTACGAAAAGCTCGATGAGCCTGAGCCCCTAGAGGCTATGCCCTGAAACGAGTAGCCCGCTTGACTGATGCCACATCCCACTCCACGTCGCCAGGTGCAGGTAATGTATACGAATTTGCCATTTCCGCCTGAAAGTATTGCCAAGAAGCCTGTTGCTTGTTATATTAACATCAGGGTCAACTGCAACCACCAGGGGAGTGATGGCAAAGAATGTCATTCCTTTCGCTTTAACCTCCTGTCGCTTAAAACATCCATGCTTCGTCGTATAGATATTATGTTTAATCTGGACGCTGATTCTATCCACGTTGTCGAATGATGTCAAACGTTAAGTTTCCCCCATCCAAGACCAGCCCAACCAATTTCGACAGAAAGTGTCTTCATGAACTTCTCCTTCATGCTTTACACTGCAGAAACGGTGCATAAATGAGATCATTCTTCTGAAATCTCAAGGAGCCTCACCTTAGACAGACGTTAGCGAATTAAATACTCTAGATCCTGCGATAAGAAAGGTACTTCCACGATGTGTGATACTATTGGAGGATTAGGAGTACCTGCAACCAAGGGAGTGACATCATTGGCAGAAAAGGAATCAGAGATTCAAAAGCAGTTGGTACCATGGCGCCGAACTGCCTCAGATCGAGAAATGTCGCATTCACCAAAAGGCTCTTTAAGCTGTTTTCCTCGTCGTAGACGCTTTGGCATCTCTTAAGAAGGATTGACTCGCAGAAATTCGGCGAGTCTAGCAGGACCTGACTTTCAGTCAATACGAAGTCCTTTTTCTTTCAACCAGAACTTGGAATGGTGTTGGTTCCACGTGAATCCGAACCTGATTGCCTCGTATACTTACGCTTGATTTTGGTCCAACTATCGTTTGGCTAAAGCTTGACTACTTGCGGATGTTCGCGCCGTGGTAACTTAGGATCATTTCTTTCGCGTAAACAGATATTGTTCCTGTGACTATTGTCACGATTTAGAAGACAGACGATACTGACTCCGATGAACTGATACCAACCCGACTGACCAAACTCAACGAACATCGCAAATAGAGCTTCATAGCTTGCCAGAGGATACAACCGCAATATCTGGGAATGGTCGAGTGCTCGGAGCAAACTCACAAAGAGTAGTCTGATGGTGGTTTATATCGTAAGGTAAAAAGGAACTGTTAAGGGATCCAACAACTTCCAAATAAAAGGCATCCCTTGGCTCAAACCATTCTCATCGAAAGCACGCGCACGCACAACTTTACTAAACGCCAACATTTCGTCCTCGAAATTAGTTGCAGCCTTCCTCGTTGCATCGTTGGAGCGCTCCAACAGTGTAGGATCGCTAAACATCTGGCTAAGGGTTCGATTGCCTCCTTCGAAGAAAGGGCGGTTGAAAGCACCAAACAGAACAATTTGTCCGAGTGATTGAGTGAGGTTGGGCATGAAGGAGAACATTTCGGAGTCAGATAGCCCTTTAGTGATCGGCAGAGGTTGATAAAATGCTGCCGGATGAAGCGGGAGGGTGGCAGTGGTTATCACGGGGTCACCACCATTCATGACGCCGTGAAGGATGGAGACAAGATATCCGAAGTGAGTGAGGAGATCTACAAGTTCAGAGCGAGAGGAGAGCGAAGTGGGGAAGTCGACAATCTTGGCTGGCACTGACTCTGCAAGAAAGCTCTGAAGTTCTCCGTCGGAAGAGAGGAGGGATTCGTCGGTATAATACGATTCTACGAACTGTTGCACAAAGCTTTTGATGGCTGAATAGATGACAGACGCGTCCTCATAGAAAGGAAAGGATTTGAGTTCTGGCCCAATTGGGCTGTTGATCAGTCCACGGTTTTCAAGGTGGGTAGAAAAATAGTTTGATATCCATGGAGCCGCCCCTTCGTCATAAAGTTTGGTTGCAAAGGCCTCGGCTGTTGAACCGCTCCACGCAAAGTAAGAATCAACGGGTCCGCCAACGTTAAGAAGAGACTTCAACGCGACAATGGGAAATACGAAGGCTTGGTATGCAACTGTCGTCACATTGTTAGAGTTCAATATAGGTAAAGGAAGGAAATGAAAACGCACGCCGGGTCATGAGAGCATGTACAGGGTGGTCGATGCTCAGAGTCCTTACAGCAGCCTCATAAACTAGGTCGACAACCTCATGCGTGGCTACGAAATGATACCTGCGCATTGTCAGTATTGGAGAGATGGTTACCAAATCAGAGGACTCGCCATTGAACCCACCAGAAATCGTTAAGTTCAAATAACATTTTTGCCAGCTGCCAGTCATTTGCTGGGTCCGCGGGTGTATATATGAGAGGACTACCGTTGTTGGGGCGGATTGCTAGGGGCAGAAAATCACCGGACTTGGGATGGATGTAGAAGAAGGCATCGCAGGCACCAGCGTAACGTCCTGTGGTGAGAATGAAATCGGCTTGATTTCTGTAATCGACATAGAAAAGTCTCCCAGCTTTTTGAAGTTGAGTCTGAGTTTGCGTCGTCAGTTTCCTAGACGTCTTGTCGTCGACCTTGAAATTGAGCGGGTCCGATTTTTTGACCCGTCGTATACTGTAAGGCTGCGCAGAGAGGCGTTCCATAGAGAATAGAAGGTCTGATGTGTAGTTAGTCAGCATCCCAGGGGCAACACCATGTGGGATCGTCGTGTTCCACAGCGAGTCATAAAGCTTCGTAGCATAGTCATTGTAGTTTGTCAATCCCCCTTCCTACCAAGAAAACACTCTTAGTTTCGCTGTAAAGGAAGCAGTGCGTCTAAACGAACCAAGGTGATAGCAACTGCAGCGGTCTGCGCCTCTGCTTGGACCCCTTGAGTCCATGCTGTATGTTCAGGAAAGAAAGCATTCGACCAATTCGCGATCAACTCGTCGGCATATGGACCAACTGGAAAAAAGGGTCCACCTCCGTTATCAACGATATTTGGACCATAATTGAAGTTCTCCCGGATGGCGGCAATAGCTTCCGCTCGAGCAGTTGTGTCGAAATCACCGATTGGGAGAGAATATGGGGTGACTTGAGCAACAGCAATTCGAAGTGAAATAGCAGCGATGACAGCGGAGGATAGTCGAGCGGACATGATCGCAGAGAACGCAGACACAAGGAGTGCGATCGATTTGAAAGGATTGGCTGGCCTTTTATGGATGCCCAGTGTGTTCGGATAAATTGTTCCTTCTTCATTTCGTCAATGCCAACGCCAATCACCGCTGGGCAACAAGAATTGCAATCCCATCGAACAGAATGTGTTTCTTGTCCAGTCCCTTCTCCCATGTATGGGCATGTTCACTTAAACGTCCTCTCCATGCGATCGTCTCCTAGTTTTGTGGTCATGTCGGGGGTATCGGGTACCGAACGAAGGCTTGGAAAGGCATGCGGTCCGGTTCTGCAGCGGCATAGGGGAGCACCATCTGCATCATAGTGGCTGTAGAGGGCAGAGTTGTTTGGGATCTGATTTTCCTTCAGCGGGGTGCAAACGAATGGCCGCGATAGAGCTTTGAACTTGCGATCTGCAAAGTTGATAACGGAGAAGGGGGCACAACAAATGAATTCACAGTATCAAGTCTTCTAAGGCAGCTTGAGCTGTTCGCTCCTCATCCAAAGACGGGCTATCTCACTATTATAATACCCCTGCAATCCTCTCAGTAAGAATATTGGCCGTCCTTCTGCATGGTACGTGAGAAACAGAGCCTCCGTGGCGAAGATGGTGATGTCTTCGTCACGCAGATGTCGAAAAAGAGCAGTGAGATTCCTGAGAGGTAGTTCGGTTCCGTCAGGATTGAACAGCTGGAGCGGAACCTGACAAGCCTCAATCTCACTTTGAATCCAATTTGTGCCCATCCTGTCTATCTCACTGCTGCAACGAAAATAAAAGGGGGTGGGCATCTTGGGGTCCCATCTCAACCTGCAATCAAGATCCGATTGTTATTGGAGCAGAAGACAGCTAGAAGACATACCAAATTTCAACATTGAAAACTCGAGACAAAGTGCCTTTCTTATTGGATTTTAGGACAGGCTGGATGATCAGTTTGGTTGAAATTTGTGACTCCTTGACCAATGTTTTAGTCCAGCCAGCACTTAGTCCATTGAGATAAGCTTGAATATCCTCCAGCGTCGTTGGTAGGACGAATTTTCGAAATTCGTTGATACGCTTCTCCAGAACAGTCAATCCTAAATATTCGGCATCCTTTTTCAAATTTTTCAAGACCGTTTCTCGCCCCATGGTTGGCGGAATCATTGTGTCAGGAATGGGAAGGATCTCATATCCAGAAAGATAGTCGACGATCAATTCAAAGAGTTTGGGGTGGACTTCCGGATAGATGGTGCGGCTTTGCCCTTCCTGAAAACCCTCGAGAAAGGCGGAAGTAAAGTAGTTAGGGGAATCGAATTCGATTTGCGCTTGACTGAGCGTGAACAACTGTCCTCGAATGTAGACTTTGTACATAGGAGGCTGGCTGGATTTATCTGCCATTCCGCCGGCAAAGAGTTGGTGCTACCACAATGTACGTTAGGAACGTCTGTTTCTTCTTGTGCACGAAGTACATTAGGAAATCAATGGCCGCAAAAGCAGTTTGTCTGAAAGGGAAATCAATTCAGCGATGCTGCAGCTTGACGAAATTCAAGATCAGCCAACGCTCGTCGCTGTGCAGTGGTTATGCAGGCATATATAACCGACACCTAGATATAACGCCGTAGCACTGCAAAAAGGTATCATAGTGGGTACACAATCTCGCATTCCCAGTATCAAGGACTGAACTCTCACATTTAGCGTGCCAAAGATCTTTGTGATTCACCCAACACTCCTTCTAAATCTCTCTTACAATATCTCTCTTCCAATAAAATCCGTCCTTTGCCTAACTGCCTAACTTGTTTTGATTTCAGTTGGTGGACGCAAACTAAACCAAACACATTAGCAAACAAACCCAAACCGAAACAACGGCAAGTTCAATATGACAGTGCGAGTTCTTTTGTGCTCTACAGGAAGCGTAGCATCGATCAAACTGCCTCTCATTGTCGCCGAACTGCTCAAGGTATGAGGGGTATCCATCCCGGATAATGGGCCTGAAGCTGCATATGGGCAGTATGACGGTGTCGAAATTGAGGTCATATCAACCTCTGCCTCTCTGGCCTTCTACGATTTCAGTAGTGTAGAGAAAAATGTATATGTAACCTCTAGGGGCAAAGAAGAGAAAGTGAAGGTGTGGAAAGACGAGGATGAGTGGCGTGTTTGTCCTTTTCATCTTCCTTCTTGCTTAGCTAATAATCTGACCCCATAGAAATGGACAAAAGTCGGTGATCCAATCGCTCACATCGAAGTTCGTTTTCTCTCGTCCGAGGCCCAGTGATCTAACTGATGCTCCATGGGCGATAAAAAGCTTCGACGGTGGGCTGACATAGTCCTCGTCGCACCATGTTCAGCCAACACTTTGGCGAAGATTGCAAATGGGATCTGTGACAATTTACTGGTCCACTCTTCCCACTTTCACTTTCGGAGAAATGCATTGACCCAGAGAGTAGACTTCGCTCCTGAGAGCTTTGACGAAAGAAACTCCAACTTATATATTCCCTGCGATGAATACGCACATGTATGAGCATCCTTTGACCGCGAAACAGATGAAGATCGTTCGAGAGGAAATTGGTTACAACATTGTAGGGCCTATCAGTAAAGGGTTGGCCTGTGGAGATCAGGGTGTGTTTTCCTTCAGGCATTGTTAGGAAGCGACTGATAAAAGCTCAAGGGCTGGGAGCCATGACTGAGTGGAAGGACATTGTTCAACTCGTGGTGGACAAGTTTTCCTTGAAGCTTAAAGTGCAGGATGATGTGGCTTGAATGTGCTAGACCTGGATATTTGTTCATTGTACGACTTCTACACTTCATTTGTATTATTACATTCAACATTCACAAATAATATCCTCAAGCCCCGATCGCCTCCCCTTTCACAGTTTATTCCTCTTCTTCATCCCACTCTTCCATCTCCTCAAGCACCTTCTCGCTCTCCTTCTTCAGCTCATCCAACCCCGTCAACTTCTCCAAATACTCATTTTCTCCGAATGCCTTCTCAAGCATCTCCCATCCTTTCTCTTCGTACGCCTTTAACACCTATTCCTCTGAAACATCAGGACAACCATGCTTGCAGGAATAAGACCGAGGAACGTACATAATCTGAGCAGGCGGTACATCGGTCATAAGCCCTCCCAGTGATCTTGAGGTTATTGAACTGAGCCAAGTAGCCCCTAATCTGATGCGGCACCTCTCCCAGTACGCTCTCCGTCATACTCTTCTTCTCTTCTCCCGGATAAACAATCTCGCTCTGGGCATACGGACCATCTGCGTGCTGGAGCGTCGAAACCATGAGCTCGACGGCAGTAGCACTAGCGATAGCTGCGAGTCCAGGACGAGTGACGGTGCACATTTGATCCAATGTACGATCAGATAGTGACTTGATTATCATGGGCAATCATAAGCAATAATAAATGGTAGGAATAGGTGGGAACGAACATCAGCTGGGGCGACAACGTCGTTACAAAAGTAACAACCGAGCGGTTTCTCGTCTGGGACTGAAGGACGTGCGCGCATACCATGGCGGCCAACGACGTAGGAATCGAACCCTAGTGCAGCGTTCATCACGAGCTACCTTTCGTCAGTCCTGCTTGTCAATCACGTCTACAAAAGTGCGGACCTTCCCCTTCAGTTTTCCCATCATAGTCGGCAACCAACGGGATTCGCGCGAGTCCATCAATAGGTAGATGACGTCGTGTGCATCAAACAGTCGTTCTAGCTCAGCAACATCCTCCTTGGTCTGCTCGATCAAAGCCGTAGGTACAGGATGTCCCGGCATTGGAATTGACAATGACACTCCAGTAGCGTCCTTCTGTTGTGTTAGCGAGAAGAAGTAAAATAATAGAGGGAGGAACTCACAACGTTGGGATAGATCTTCTTCAGTGCAGCTGCTGCACATTCAGCCTTTGGTTTGCCACCATCGAGGCAATCCGAGAATTCGAAGAGAGGTTGGCGGACGGGATTGGAGAATGAGACTTTGGCAGAATCAAGGAGCGTGATTTTTCTGACTCCCCAAGCCTTCTCCAACATCAGAACCACCATATGATCAACGAGAGAAGTTCCAAACCATCAGAGTTCTGGAGACATAACAGCCGAGGGTGCCCGCACCAAGGAGCAAGCATTTCGTGTCCTTCACCTTGTCCAAATCAAGGCTAGGGAGGATCCTCCACCTCATCAGCTTCAAATTCAAATCCACCGCCTGATCCGCCAACCTGGAAGGATCCATAAGAGGTCCAAGATCAGCTACTTTGGGTATCATCTTTCCCTGTGCGTTCTTCTCCCATCCCACCGCACTCGGTCGTCCTTCCACCTTCTCCGTGATTGGAAGAATGATGGTGCATTTTCGCGAGCGCACTGTCTGAATGGGACCTTGGAGTGGATCGCGGAGGGCGTAAACGGTGATTTGTTGAGAGACGAGCGTGGGATAGTGGTGAGCGAGGAAAGTAAGTAGGTTACGGAGTGGCCATCCGGGAGAGGAGGAGGTTGAAGGATCGAGGAAGGCGATCGTTAGTGGTTGAACAGGAGGTGAGGATGCGAGAGAAAGGATGGAGGAGACTTCGAATATCGTCGAATCGGACATCGAAGGAGTCAACAACCAAAACGGTGTCGGACTAGTTGAATTACTGGAGAAGGATATATAGGAATCTCGTAGTACAGTCGCCTAAAGGCTTATTGAGGTGAGAGATAAGGGAGGAATTTAACTGACCTCTGTCTGACTGAGAATTGAGAACTCTCCGTCGATCTCCCATGGTGGTTTTGCCAGGAAGGCAGGAAACGCGAACCAGTAGAAGTACCTGTATTTCTTCAAGTCGGCGAAGGTGATGAGGAAGAAGCTGACAAGTTTCCGGAGGGATTCTTCAGTTGGAGTGGTAGCGGTCAAGTCTGTCCATAACTTCCCCCGAACATAAGACAAATCAGAGCATAAAGAAACAAGCTACCTACTTGTTGGCTATGTTCATCGAATAATGCGCTTTTGTTCGAACTCTTGAACTCTTCAATCGTATTGAAGTTCTTTGCAGTTCCTTCCACCACGATCTGTTCCCTGTTGGACGTTGCCTCCCTGAGAGAAGGTTCGTCAGCTCCTGGATAATAGCAGTTCCATGACATGACTTGTATGGTCGACTGAACACAGACTATCATACAGATGATCAGAGATAAATCTTGTCAATTCAACGACGACTTCCAACAAGAAAGTAACTGATACTGTTTCAGCAAGCAATGCACAACCCGTCCACAGCGAATCGATATAGTTAGAACAGGACTCACGTAGCTGAATCGTCTGCTCCTGCAATCTTTTCTAAATTGAAAGTACTGGCCATGCCTATATCCCCTCCCGTTTGCCTATCATGCACAAATGTGCCTCTCGAGTAAGATCCAATGACTGAGAAAGTTGCATCGGAAAGCTTGAGATGGTCGATCTTGTACTTCGTGAGGGAATGCCAGAAAGTGGGGGGGACTGAAGAAGCGAAGGGGTCAAATGTGAGAATCTGCCGTTTGTTGCTCATGATAAGGCTGATAGTAATATAGTACGTATGTCTCACGTTGAATCGCGTATTGGCGATTGCTCAGACTCTTCGAGACTGACTCGAATGTGTGGCGAGAAGAAAGCTTTGATACAGACAGTTGACCAAATGTTGGGTTTGTCAGGTGTCAGGTGCGACTAGTGTCTTCAGAACTCTCACCTCAGGACACCAGGTGAGCACTTCAATACGGAGCCTTTAGCTCTCTTCCGAAAGAGTTCTACTTGGGGCTGAAATTTGTGATGGATAGGTTCCCTTGACGCTCAGAACACAAACACAATGACGACGACGATCAGATTTGAAAATGTTTTGCGTTCACTTGAATTCCTCCTATCACAAAAATTCTTTACTATCTATTCTAACAATTTCTATCCAATTTATCCAATTATGCGTCGAACTAGACCCTCTCGCGTCGTCTCCTCCAATTGTCCTTCTTGATGAAACCATCACCATCAAACCCGATCGCTATCAAACCCAACCAACCACAGAACGCCACGGCCATGCGAACCTCTTCTACCTTGACAAACGCCCATTCCACATCGATCTTCTTGCCCTTGCATGTAATGCGCATGAGAAGGTTCGCTTTATATCAGTCAGGTGAATGTAATCTGTCTTGTAGTACTGGGTGTACCTCAAGACTTGAGGCATGATGTATTTAAGATTATCTGTCGTTGGGATGATCTCATCCCAAAATCCGGCTTGCGGGTTGAGATTACTATTGCTAGGCATCATCCTAGTCAATTTGTGCATATCTTTCTTCCTCAAGGATCCATATTTCTGTCTTAAAATGTCAGCTTGTGCATCAAAACGGCTAAAGATTTCTTTCTTTGATTTCCTGTAGGATTCTTCTTTTTCACCTGTGGTTTTGTTTCCCCCGATAATTCCACCACACGGAAAAGATGTATTAAATTGCTTGGGTAGAACATATTTTTATGAACGTCAAGGAAGAGGGCACCTGAACTGCCATAATTATCTTGTCCTGATCCCGCTGTAATTTCTGCCTTCGCGGACAACGTAGATACCCCCTGGAACAGCATTGCCTACTACATTGACTGTGGTATCACCAGGGATACTTTGCCTAACTTCTGAAAAACAGTGGACCGTAGAACAGTCTACATCTCTGCCTGGTATCTTACGTTGTGTCAGTCCAACAAGTGCGTCCGAAGCAAGTGTAACCGGAGTATTGCAGTCTTTTTCGATCTGCCCCCTTCGCAGTCTTTAATATTGTTCACATCGAAAACGGAAACTCTTACGTCGGCTTCGTTTCTCCCTTCATCGAAACAGGGATGTCCAGTGCACAGTGGCACCTGCGGACTGTTGGCCTTTTTTGACCTTTTTCTTAAAAATCCGCATATGTAGATGTGGTTGAGTTCGAGTTCCTCTTGCCCTCAACGTACTTCTCAACGAACTTCCACCATTCTACCTCTTTGAATTTGACATTTTCGCACTTTAGTGATTGCTGCGCTTCTGCCTTCGTCCCTCTTGGATGAGTAAGATTTTATGGTCGAATCATCCTCAGCTCCAGCGATTGGCGTGAGTCCGGTCGAAAGCGTTTCGAGGATAGTTTGAGTTATTGTCGGAGGGGGTGTAAATCAATACCGTGGGACGTCGGTTAGTTTGGTGAATCGTGGGAAGACCACACAAAGTTGCCTTCAGTTGTGGTGGTGGATGTGGTCGACATCTTCGATGAGTAAAGCAGCTTTGGATGGGGTATGGATGTCTTGCAAAGCAACCCGTCGTTTACAATATTGCTGCATGTCCTTCGGGCCTGTTGTCATTCTTCACGCTACCTTGTCTCAGGCTGCCCTGCTCGCATGTTGCCCTTGTCCGCTTCACAACCTTTCGATTTACCCCCTTTATTTTTTCAGCTTCCTTTCACCTGAACTGCCAGTCCACAAGGCATGGCGTCGTTATCTCGACAACAAGCGCCTCCAACAAACTTTCCTCTTTCTTTCCTTGTGGAGACCTTATATCTTCTTCTCGAACAAGGTCGTGAACAACCTTTCCGTATTCTAGAAATGTCACGTCTTCCATGTAGCTGGATAGCAACTAACACTTGCCTTCTTTGTTCCATAACATAACCAGACTCGGAACATAAGAACCAAAGCACTTTATGTTCGTACATCACTGAACCACGAAACTTTCCATTGCATGGTCTTTGGGCAACATCGACCGCAAGGTTAATCTGTTGACAGCTGCTACAGGATCAAAGGATGCAGAACCTGCGACTCGGAGCATTCCTTAGGCCTGACCCATCCGTCTTGCTTGAGCCGCTTTCTCTGCAACATGCACCGACTCTCATACTTTCCGAAAAAATTAATTATCATCCCGGATGCTTGTGGGAGGAAGTCCAAAAGGACGGCTTCAATATTCCATCTCGTTCCACTGGAAGACATTATTCTGTGACTTATATGGACGACCTTTTAGCTGAACTTGAAGCCATGAAACGCTATAATTTTGTGGCATTCAGTGAGTACAGCTGCATCAAAGAGTTACTTGGGTAAGTCCTACAGCAGACACACCATTCGTGGCGAGTTTTTACCTTGATGTAGTGGGGATTCTCACCGCTTAAGCTGTTTCTTGGAGGATCTTCAGCGCCTCCTATCCTTCATTCACCCAGCCAATTGTTTAGCGCCGATTCACATTCGTTATCAACCAGCCAGTGACAGTATGTTCGCCTCTTTGCCTTGCAATTTTAAACCAGAAGTGGTCCGCGTCTTACATCGCGATCATTGCATGTTAACCATCGTTCTTCTGGTAAGTTGTAACTTACCTCTGACTACAGATATTGACATTTAATGCCACTCCTAGCCGCCTGGATCTCTTCGGGATGATGATTGGGTGGGATTTGAAACGACAGGACTCGCTGAAGTGGACGACAAGGCGGTGATTCGAGGACAGTACATGCGATTCCTTTCTGTTGTCATGGCGGAAGAACCTTTAGAATCAATCGCCGTCTTCTGCGACCTGCAGTCTTCCGTGACATTTCGATTAGACTATGATATCTCCTACGCATTCCATTCGCAGGAGCCTTATCTTCCTTTCTTGACGATGCTTTATGAACAGTTGAACAATGGCTGGCATAGCAGGCAGTATTTTCGTCGTACTGGACTGCCTCTTTTCCCGGACGTAGCTGTTTTAGGCTGTCGAAGAGATCCTTCAGCTGGATTGGAAGTTGATTTAACAGCCATATCCAAATCTTCTGATTTTGACACATTTGATGTTCAGACCGCTGACTACTCTCTACAACAAGCCATTACATTGTGGCATCAGGAGCGCTTGCAGAAAGGGATTTTATGGCTGGAGAACTTACAAATACCTGGAACAAGCATGACCGTTGTGTCTGTTCTCGAGCCAACGAACCCCAGGTCCACTGAACCTCTGCTAATTCTAAGTACCAATGATCCGCTTGTGCTTTTCCGACAGAACGTTATGCTTCACGCCATGTCGAAGCAGCGATCTTCCCTGCCGGCCCTTGATCTCAAAACCGGCGAATCTATACAGCTTCTTCGTTCTCTCAGGTCCGGCCAACAACTGTGGGGACAAGTTTACGAAGTTACGATCCCTGAAAGAGACCTCAACGGCACCCGTCTTGTCCTGAAGATTTATGAAGAACGTTTGTATCCCTTTCCAGCCTGGAACGGAGCAGGGGAGGAAGCTTGGAAACGCATTCGCCGTTGGCCAGACGCAAACGATTGCTTGACGCGGGAGCAATCTGCATATTCTTGGTTACACCTACTCCAAGGGTCAGCTATACCGAGGTCTTATGGTTTCTACGAGGTGAGCTTGGTGGGTCGCATCCCGTCGAAAATGAGAGAGAGAGACTAGGTACGGCTGCCGGATGGAAAGGTGGCACCAGCACACCTGCTCGAGTTTGTCGAAGGTCCTCATATCGACGAGGTAGATCTGAAATCACTTTCAGCTGAAGATCAACAGGCATTCGTCAGGATTTCCTCATCTACATCCTCCTCATTGGCTGATCTCTGTTCAAAGTACATCAACGCGATGACGATGATTGGCGCCATGGTGCTTCTTGGTGTGAATCATACCGACATTGACCAACGTCCAGACCAAATTATCTGCCATACCAATGGATCCGGAGTGCCTAATCCCGTCCTGTTAGATTTTGGAATGGCGAACTGTGGCATTTTCATGGACGACAGCACTCTACTCTCAAAGGATACAGGATGGAACTTTCAACTGATCAAAACTCCAGATTCAATGCACATGGCGTGGACCTTAAACCAATATCTACCTTGGGATGTAACAGAACATCCGGAAGTGGTTTCAACTTACGCCTGGAAGTGGATGAAGACGGCAAAATTTGGACCTTTCGACGTGAAGTGGGAATGACTGTTAGGATGGATGTCGGACCATTACATTTTAGATTACAAGTAGACAGCACATCAATGCATTTCGTTACGAATCCCAGACACCCCAGTTGCTACAGTTTCATCTCCCTCTGCCTTACCATAGTCTCAATAAGCAGCAATGGTGGTCTCGGAAGTCTGGTTGCCAGGAACCTTGTGTGGTCGACGCCTTCCGAGATTCCTGACTTCCAAGCACGCTGATCCAGTTTTAGATCGTTCTGATTGGAAGTGTGTTCGAAGATGTGAGTTGAGGTCTACATGAAATTCGAAAGCATTTATTCTTTTACCGACACTCTGGGCACTCAGGTGTCCAAACTGTTCCACGGTTGTTAGGCTCACGCGTTGAGGTTTGGCTTGCGAGGGTTCTGCGAGCCAACGAGAGCTTGTGAGCTTTGAAAGGAACTCAAACGAGGTGGTAAGTAGAAGCAATGCTCACCCGCCACCTCTAGGGGTTTGGGTAGGAGACAGCCTGAGCTCTGCAGTGGAGGGAGGGTCGGGCAAAGAGACGATGCAATCAAAGAGAGTTGAAAGGAGAGCTTTGGAGAGCGGTTGGTCGATGAGTTTGGTGATCTCTGTGCGTTTGGACTTGGACCTGGATCCTTTCCAATGTGTGGTGAGAAGCTGGCTGAAGCTCAAGCTCGACACTAGCTGTTCTGAACTTTGAACCGCATCTCGAAGGAGAGGAACTGGTGAGTTGGGTTAGTCAAAAGGATATAAACTGTACTCCAGGTGAGCCCTTTCAAGTTGACCCAGTTATTTTGAGCTACTATTATTTCACTCTGCCGTTCATCAACTTGCGAAAGCAATCATTTGTTTGTTTTTGAATTCAGATTGGGGCAGAAATGTGTGTACTTTGTTCTGGGTGTCCTCATTCTACCTGTGAGCATGAACAAGATCTGCTATCAGAGTTTGGTGGTTTGGGTGTTTAAACCTTTCAATTTCTCCGGACAATTTTTCTAACCTATCCAGTTTTTCCAATTCTACACAATTCATTCATAGAGCCTTGTGCGTCCTTATCTTAAACTCCCCGCCTCCACGAAGCCATCGCCATCAAACCCGATTGTTATCAAGCTCAACCAGTCGCAGAATGCCGGGGCCATGGCAACCTCTTCTAACTTGACAAACGCCCATTTCCACGTAAAGATTTATCTATTGACGGCTGCTGTAGGATTGGAGAATGGAGAACGTTCGTCTTAGAGCTTTCCTTCGGCCAGATTCCTCCGTCCTGCTTGAGTCGCCTCCTCAACACGCCTCGAGTTTCTCACAACAAATTGATTACCACCCCAAATGCTTGTGGAAGGAAGTCCAAAAGGATGATTTCAATATTCCGTCTCGGAGGACTGGAAGATTCTTTTCGGTGACGTATATGGACGACCTTAGGGCTGAACTAGAAGCCCTAAAACGCTATAATTTTGTGCCATTTGATGACCACAACATGGCCAGAGGGCTGCTTACGTAAGTCTAATAACTGGTGTGGCGAATTTTGATCCCGGCGTAGTGGTGATTCGCATCGTTCAAGCTGCTTCCTGGAGGATCTCCAGCGCCTTCTGTCCTACATTCATCCGGCTAATTGTCTAGCAACAGTTCAGATTCAGCGTCAATCACTAACTAGCATTGATACGCTCGCCTCCTTGCCTTACAACTTGAAACCAGAAGTTGTCCGGGTTAGACATTATGACCATTGCATTATGACGATTGTCCTTTTGGTGAATTGTCATTTGCCCTAACTACAGACATCTAATGAATCTTCTAGTCACCCGGATCTCTTCGGGATGAGGATTGGTCAGGATTTGAAAAGACAGCATTCGCTGAAGTGGACGACAAGGCAGTGATTCGGGGGCATTTCATGCGACTTCTTTCGTTTCTGATGGCTGAAGATCCGCTGAAATCCATCGCTGTCTTCTGTGACATGCAGTCTTCTGTGACCTTTCGGTTGGCTTACCGGGTTCTCTATGCTTTTCATTCGCAGGAGCCATATCTTCCTTTATTGACCCTGCTTTACGAGCAATTTGATATCGGCTCGCGTTGCAGGCAGTACTCCCGCCGTACTGGGTTGCCTCTTTTCCCAGACGTAGCGGTTTCAGGATGTCGAAGAGATCCATCAGCTGGATTGCATATTGATTTAACAAACATATCCAAATTCTCCGAGTTTGACCCATTTGACGTTCAGACAGCTGGCTATGCTTTCCAACAAGGGATTCTATCGTGGCATCAGGTGCGCTTGCAGACAGGGCAATCATGGCTTGATAATTTGCTACTGCCGGGAGAGAAACTACCTGTTGTCTCTGTTCTCAAGGCAACGGAGTCCATGTCCACTGAACCAATGCTGATTCTCAGTACCACTGATCCTCTTGTGCTCTTTCGACAGAATGTCATGCTTCATGCCATGTCGAAGCAACGATCTTCCTTACCTGCCCTTGAGCTCAAAGTTGGCGAATCTATACAGCTTCTTCGTTCGCTCAGGTCTGGGTCACAACTATGGGGTCAGGTCTATGAAGTTACGATCCTCGAAAGGAACCTCAGCGGTACACGTCTTGTTCTGAAAGTTTATGAAGAACGCTTGTACCCCTACCCAGCATGGGAGGCACCCGATGAGGAAGCTTGGAAACGAATTCGGCGCTGGCCGAACGCAATGGATTCCTTCACACGGGAACAATCCGCTTATTCTTGGTTACACCTACTCCAAGGGTCAGCTATACCGAGGTCTTATGGTTTCTACGAGGTGAGCTTGGTGGGTCCCATCCTATCGATACTGAAGAGAGACTAGGTACGGCTGGCTGATGGAACGGTGGCACCGGCACACCTGCTCGAGTTCGTAGAAGGTCCCCATATCGACGGGGTAGATCTGAAATCACTTTCAGCTGAAGATCAACAGGAATTTGTGAGCATTTCCTCATCTATCCCCTTCCCATTTGCTGATTTTGGTAGTACATCAACGCAATGACGTTGATTGGCGCAGTGCTACTTCTGGGTGTGAATCATACTGACATTGACCGTCGTCCAGACCAAATTATCTGCCATACCAATGGATCCGGAGTGCCTAGCCCCGTCCTGTTGGATTTTGGAATGTCGAACTGTGGCATTTTCATGGACGACAGCACTCTACTTTCAAAAGATACAGGATGGGACTTTCAACTGATGTCCACTCCAGATTCAATGCATATGTCGTGGACTTTGGAGGAGTATCTACCTTGGGATATAGCAGAGCATCCAGAAGTGATTTCGACCTATGCCTGGAAGTGGATGAAGACGGCCAAATTTGGACCTTTCGACGTGAAGTGGGAATGACGCTTCGTTTTAGGTTAAATGTCTGGTCATTACATTTAAACTACAAGTAGGCAGTAAGTACCACAACACCACAGCGCATTTTGTTACGCACCTTCAGTTGGTACAATGTCATTTTCCACCTGCTCCCAGCACCGTTAGTCCCAATACCCCAATTGGCCATGGGAACGACCTTTGACGGCGCAGGAGGAGAGGCCGATTGTCATGGTCGCTCCTTTTTTCTTGTGCATTCCAAGGTGGATTCCAAGGTGGAATAGACCCAGGCTGCGAAGGCGACAAGGACCAAATTGTACCCTTCTTGCATCTCATCCCCTTCGAGCTTCGTTTGCGCATAGTCACACCGTTGTCTTCCTGTCTCCTTAACGGCCTCGTCAGAATCTAACCACCAACCCTCTCAATGCAACTTCCTGTCCCCTCTCACCCGCTGATGGGACACTCATCCTTCAAGACTTCCTCAAGCGTCATGGCCTCAGGCCCGTAAATTACATTGAAACACGCCGGGAAATTGGGTAATCGAGTTTCCCTGACGGAGCAATAGAGGCAAAAGTGGATGTGAGGCAGGTAGCAACCTGCTGGCTGTAGAGAATGTACTCTGCTTCGGCCGTTGAACTTTTCAATCGTATTAAACCATTTTATATATGATCATCGCGGGTGGATCAAGCGGGGCGATGGGCTCCGAGCCAGCTGAGCCGAGATAAGTCTCTCAACAGACAAAACAGTGACGAACCGTCCAAGCATGTCACAAAGTACATGATGAAGTTGGGCAGTAAGCATCAATGCATGTACGTATCTGAAGCGCAAGTCAGGGAGAGGTAGAGCAGTACTCACGTAACGGCATCATCTGCTCTTGCAATCTGATATGTACCGACTCCACTTTGGCTATCATGCACAATATCCTACCTAAGAACTTGAGAGCTGCGTCAGTGGCTAAACTTGAAATGGTGAGGGAAGTGCCAAAAGGTAGGACGTAAAGCTGACGAGAGGTCAAACACGAGGGCATGTGAGGAGGATTCATAATTTCTTTTAGCTGGCGCATGATGACAAAATGACTTTGAGGTGTGGCGAGAAGCAACGGACGGAGAAAGAGTAAACTTCACTTCTCCAGACCAGACCAGACGGGGGCTTCAGTAATTACTGATAGATACTTCTTTCAAGGTGAGCCCTGAGCACTTCAATATCCGCTTTGTCTTTCGCTGCAATTCAGAAGGGAAAAATTCTTTTGAGTTCGGCTTGCGCGACATCATTTCTGCCTTCTTGTGGCCCTTTACAAGTTTATAAGCTCTTGAAACATTGTCTAAGATTTCACTTCACCCTATTCACTTCCTCCCATTACTCTTAATACCTGGCTTTCCCCAACTTTTCCTTCTTGACGAAGCCATTGTTGTCAAAGCCGATTGATTTCAAGCCCAACCAGCCACAGAATGCTACGGCCATTCGAACCTCTTCTACGTCAACAAACGCCCATTCTACGTAGATTTCATCATCCGTATGTATGATACGCATGAGGAGATTTGATTTGTGGTCAGTCAGGTGGATGTAACGTGCCTTGTAGTACTTTGTATACCGGAAGACTTGAGGCATGATGTATTTGAGTTTGTTTGTCAATGGAATCATCTTATCCAAGATCGAATATGTACTTTGAGATTCTCGCTAGGAGGCATCATCCGAGTTAGTTCGACAATGTCGCTCTGCGTAAACGCCCCATGTTTCTGTGTCAAACTGTCAGCAATTGCCCACAGAGTTAACGAATTATCTTTCTTTGATTTCCTGTAGCAAGAAGTTTCGTTCTTGTTTTTCCTGATTCTTTTCGTCGCCATCGAGAAGTTCTACGACGCGGAAGAGATAATCCACTCGCACTGAAGCTGTCTTGTCAGAAATCTGCGAAATGGAAGCATGTGCGTACCTGAACTCCCGTGATTGTCTGCCCCAGATGCACCGAATGCAGCTGTAGCTTCTTTGTTCTTTTGCATCGTGGATACTTCTGAACCAGCTTTGCTCGCTGCATTGACTGCATTATCTTTGGCAATGCTCTGTCGGACTTCTGCTTAACAGTGGACCGTAAACCGTGTTACGTGCCTACTGTTTGATCTGTGACTCTATCTGTACGTGGCCATGGCGTTCAGAGAAAGAGTAACAGGTGTGTTACAGTCTTTTATGATCTGCCCGCTTCGTATTTTAAGAATGCTTGTCCTTGAAAAGTGAACATTCTTACGCAATGTCAGCTTCATTTCTCGCTTTATCGAAACAGGGGTGGGCAGTACACAGAGGTAACTGAGGTGGCGCTGGCTTCCCACAGCCGGGGCTGGAAAATTCCTTGACGTCTTCCTCAAACTTCGTATATGTTGAATGTTCGCCCTGCTTATCCAGTGGCTCTTCCGTGAAATGCCGCCAGTTTACCTTCTTGAATTGAATTTGTTCACATTTTAGAACCTCTTTCGCCTCTCTTTTCGTCCCATTGGACGAGTAAGACCCTGATGTCGAATCGTTGGATCCTGGATGGCCAAAGATTGGAGTGAGTTTGGTCAAAAGCGTGTCGAGGATGGTCTGAGTAAGACTGTCTGGAGGAGGTCTAAAGTAAGTACCGTGCGACGGCAGCTGATCTTGTGGACAATACTCGGAAGACCAGACAAATGGCATCTTGGTTGGCAGGGGTGTGTGGGATATGGTACGAATGTTTCATCAAGCAAACCCATTTTTATATGTTGCCCTCATCCCTTTCTGACATGCTGCCTTTCTCCATGCTGCCGTTATCTCGTTTTAATTTGAGACACACGACACTTCTTTCGCCTTTGTCTATCTTGTTCTTGGGTATGGCACGTCACAAGTCGCCATTGTTCCAACGATACGCCTTCTTCGCGCACAAGGAAGCTCTTCGCAGGATCTTTGTGCCTTATTCTCACATACATTTATCGTCAAGCCTTGTTAACATTCTCGAATTCTATTCTTCAACGTTTAAGCCTCAACTCTGACCGATAGACTTGTTGCCAATCTGGCTTTATGTTCTCATCGATTAGGCGATTCAAACTTTCAAATTCGTAAACTTCATCCATCTGACTTCAAACCTAGGACAAGCTGAATACTAAACGGAGTTCCGGATTGAAGAATGCAGTATCTACGCCTTACAGCATTCCTCAAGGCCGATCCGTCTGTGGGATTGTTGAAATTGCCCTCACTTCAGCTTAACACCGCAATTTCATTTTCAGAAAGCGAATATCACTGCGAATGTTTGTGGAAGAGAGTCAGAAAGGATGATTTCAATGTCCCTTCTCGCGACACTGGAAGATTTTTTAGCGTGACTTATATGGATGACCTCCGAGGCGAACTGGAAACGCTGCGTCACCACGCGTTTGCGCCGTTTAACAAGGACATCAAGGTCACAGGTTTACTTGCGTAGGTTTGCCACTGGTGCGTCAATCGTAACGAGTTTGATTTGGATGTAGCAGCGATTCACATCACTTAAGATCTTTTATACAAGACCTCCAGGGACTTCTCCCATACCTTCACCCAGCGAGTTGTCTGGTACCTGTTCACATCCAATGTGAATCACCTTGTGACCGTACTCTTGATTTCATGCCTTGGAGTTTCGAAGCGGAAGTTGTACGCATTTTACATGGTGACCATTGCATGATGACGATTGTGGTTATTGTACGTTGTGATCTACCTGTGGCCACGGAGCTGATCCATAACCATCCTAGCCACCGGGATCCCTTTGTGAGAAGGATTGGTCGGGATTTGAAAAGGCAGAATATGATGCGATCACCAGCACCACGTCGATTTCAGGGAAATACATGCGACAACTTTCACTTTTCATGAAAGAAGAGCCTTTGGGATCGATCGCTGTTTTCTGCGACCTGCAATCCTCCGTAACCTTCCGATTGGGTTACTCCATTTACTATGCTTTTCATTCGCAGGAGCCTTATCTTCCTTTCTTGACGATGCTTTATGAACAGTTTAACAATGGCTTGCAGAGCAGGCAGTATTTTCGTCGTACTGGACTGCCTCTTTTCCCGGACGTAGCTGTTTTAGGATGCCGAAGAGATCCTTCAGCTGGATTGCAAGTTGAATTAACGACTGTCGCCAAATCTTCTGATTTTGACACATATGACGTTCAGACCGCCGACTATACTTTACAACAAGCCATTATATTGTGGCATCGGGAGCGCTTGCAGAAAGGGGCGTTATGGCTGGAGAGTCTGCAAGTACCTGGAGCAAGCATGACCGTTGTGTCTGTTCTCGAACCAACGAACCCCAGGTCCACTGAACCTCTGCTGATTCTCAGTACCTCTGATCCTCTTGTGCTTTTCCGACAGAATGTCATGCTTCACGCCATGTCGAAACAACGATCTTCTTTGCCGGTCCTTGCTCTCAAAACCGGCGAATCTATACAGCTTCTTCGTTCTCTCAGGTCCGGCCAACAACTGTGGGGACAGGTTTACGAAGTTACGATCCCTGAAAGAGACCTCAACGGTACCCGTCTTGTCCTGAAGATTTATGAAGAACGTTTGTATCCCTTTCCAGCCTGGAATGGAGCGGGGGAGGAAGCTTGGAAACGCATTCGCCGTTGGCCAGACGCAAATGATTGCTTGATGCGGGAGCAATCTGCATATTCTTGGTTACACCTACTCCAAGGGTCAGCTATACCGAGGTCTTATGGTTTCTACGAGGTGAGCTTGGTGGGTCCCATCCTATCGATACTGAAGAGAGACTAGGTACGGCTGCCGGATGGAACGGTGGCACCAGCACACCTGCTCGAGTTCGTAGAAGGTCCCCATATCGACGAAGTAGATCTGAAGTCACTTTCAGCTGCAGATCAACAGGAATTTGTGAGCATTTCCTCATCTATCCCTTTCCCATTCGCTGATTTTGGTAGTACATCAACGCAATGACGATGATTGGCGCCATGTTACTTCTAGGTGTGAATCACACTGACATTCAGCAACGTGCAGACCAAATTATTTGCCATATTAATGGGTCCGGAGTGCCTAACCCCGTTCTGCTAGACTTCGGAATGTCTAATTGTGACATATTCATGGACGACAGTACTTTACTATCAAAAGAGACGGGATGGAACTTCCAATTGATAGGGACTCCAGATTCGATGCACATGGCGTGGACTTTAAACCAATATCTACCTTGGGATATAACAGAACATCCGGAAGTGGTTTCAACGTATGCCTGGAAGTGGATGAAGACAGCAAAATTTGGACCTTTCGACGTGAAGTGGGAATGAAAGTTTCATTTTGGATTCGATGTCTGGTCATTACATTTAAACTACAAATAGACAGTACAAATACACAACAATGCATTTCGTTTCGCATCTCAGACCCCTCAGTTACTACAACTTCATCTTCTCCCTGCCTTTAGCACCATAGTCCCAATACCCCAACGGTGGAGGCGGTCTGGGAAGTCTGGCTGGCGGAAATCTTGTTGTCCAGACCTTTGGCTCCCCTACATGTGTTGTCCAGACCTTTGGTTCCCCTACATGCTTCACACTCTTGTCTACATTCAGCTCGTCCTCTTCCCCTTCACTCCCTCCACTGCTAGCACTGCTCGTATTTGCTAAAGACGGCAGGAGAGTTTGTTGAGTTCGCAAGAGCTCCATTTCCATCCGTAAATCGTGGGCCAGGTGTCGAAATGACTCTAGTTCCTCCCGAATTGCAATGGCATCCTCATCTCGACACCCTTTCAGCAGCGACATCTCCTCGCGAAGAGTTCGGATTTCGTCTTGAAGAGAGTGTACAGACGTTTCGTACTGTTTGCCGAGGCTGAGGCGGGAGGATCGTTCGATGGATAACTCCATGGAAAGAGAAGAAAGAGATTGGCGATGTCTGCGGAGCAATGTCGAGAGCTTGTTGTAGATACACGAACGGAGGTGAACAGACAGCTCGTCCATGGTGTCCGTGGCAATGGGTTTTGGTGACGGAGGCGGGGAGGTAGATGTCGAGGCATCGCTCCTTTCTTCTCGCTCGCTCTGAGGCGGAATAGCAGGCGGCGAAGGAGATGATGACCAATTGCAACCTTCCCGCCACCACTTGCATCTCGTCCCCTTCAAGCCTCGTTCCGGCGCAGCCACACCATCGTCTTCCGTCTCCTCAGCCCCTTCTTTAGAAACAAAGCACCCACCCTCTACATGTTGCTTCAAGTCTCCTCTCCTCCCGGTCCAGTGACACTCATCTCTCAAACATTCCACCTCCAAATCATCCAGCATGCCGCGCACCAAAGTTGGGGCAGGAGTAACAGTCTCTTCCAGGAACAATTTCCGATCGATGGGACACTTCAAAAATGCACCTTCTTCTTCAGCGGTTGTGCATAGTTTCTCGAGGCAAAAGCTGCAGAATATGTGCAAACATGGAAGCATTGTTGGTTCGACCATTGGATCTCTACAAATGTCATCAGCTGGGAACGGAAATCACATCAAAAAACGCACCGGCATATTGGGCATTCAAGGTTTTGTGGCGGAGCGGAGGTGTAAACATAGGCGCCAGGATGTGAGAGTGCCAACAACAACGAGGCGGAATCCGTCATGGTGGATGGGTTTTGCTGCAGGACACGTCCGAACCCTAACCTAATTACCGATGCGTTTTGTTCTTTACTGCGCTAAACATTGACAATACTACAACCTTATTGCTTATCCACTATTTCGAGTCAACAGGTGTCGGGTGATGTTAGTTGTCAAATTATTGTGCTCTTTCAGACAGCACGATCCCACAGCATCTCGTCACACCGGTAGCACCCTAATCTATAGTAGCAACGGTTCAGGCCTTACTCTGAAATTCTGAGGTGCCAGCTAAGTTTGCCTTGAAATTGCATCTCGCCGTTGCTCACACAATGACCACGCGGCTAGTCTAAACTCAAGAAGTCGGAGCGATAGAAGAGATCTCCCAGCTCCGAACAACGCCTTCCTCTCCACCAGCAGCAATCATCGACCCATCCCTGCTCCAATCTGCACACAACAGCTTCTTCCCCCCAGCCTGTCCCTTGCCGCCTGTTCCGACTGTGTACAAGCTTTGTTTGCTGGACCGTAGGTCCCACACTCGAAGTTTGCCATCATACGAGGCGGAGAGAAACATTGTCGTAGAATTCGGTTGAGCGCGCACTGTGGCTACGGGAGAAGATGATGGCAGGAGGATGGATGGCGTCGTTGTGGAAGACCTGATGTCCCACGCTGCTATCGGGCCTTCAAACCCTCCAGAGAGGAGAACTGATGATCCGGGCATTTGATCGAGGTCAAGAATGACTTGATTCCATTTCTAAATTTCATACGTGAATTTCGCCGGACGACTGTAAGGATGGAAAGAGACTCACCCGAACGAAGAGCTCTGAGCCACTCTCCAACTCGTACCCACGGATCGACCAATCCCACCCAGCGCTGTAAATCAATCCCTCGTCACGCTCGTCAAAGATAGCCCGACTTATACGGACGTTGCCGCTCTTCCACTTCGTGAGAGGCTCGAGAACTTGAAGCGAAGTTGAGGTCCCATTGGAACTGGCAGTGCGGCGTTTCTTCGTTGGGGGAGCGGAAATAGATGGGCCGGACGAGATCTGGTAGCAAGATAGGTGTCCTGAGTTGTCACCAGTTACTATTTGGGTCTTGGAGGAGCGGATGGTCGAGATATGATGGGTGTGAGGAAGGGTATGTGTTTCGGTTAGGGAGGAGCAGTTGGTATCCGTCTGACACAAGTATAAGCGTTAGTTTGTCCGAGGAGAATGTCGGGAATCGTACCTTGTATATCCTCACATTGCAATCTATTCCCCCAGCAGCAAGTTGTGCCTCTCCTTGGTTTGGGTCTCCAATCCAACAAGTCGACAGAACTGCTTTCTTTCCTAGCAAAGACGTTTTCTCCTCCTGGTTCAACGAAGCATTATTCAAAGCAACCTCTCCCCCATAGTTTGCGCTCAAGATCCATCCATCCCTCCTGCAGCTAATATCCGAAATCCAATCCTCGAAAGTCCACTCGTTCCTTTTCTCTGGCGGTAAAACGCTAGGCAAAAACTCGATCTCAAGCACATCTTCAAAACCAAGCGCGTTTTTCTTCAAATATTCCTCGATCGTTCCGCTCAGAAGCTCGTTCGTAGACGGCAGGACAAAGTCGAAGGGGACAGGTTCAGGGGACGAGACGAGCTTGTTGATGAGCTCGGATAGATGAAATCGTCGCCAGTCAACTGGTATGAGATATGTCGAGTCCGGTATAGAATACAAGGGGGACTTAGAGACCAAGCGAGCTCGCACGGAGGCAGCAGACATCTTGAACGAGTTCGCCAAAAATTTGGGAACGGGAAAGGATTAGATGCAGGATTAGAGCTTAAACTCTAGTGCAGCATTTTTCCAGAACTCAGTCATTGCACTTCCTCCTTCACTAATTTGTTTTGGACTGATTTTCAAAATTTTTCTTCGCCACTTTACCAACTTGGATACCCACTGTCGTGCTCGAAGTAATGCTGGACGCAAGGTTTGAGCGTGAATATTGCCTGTGCCATTCGACCGCTGTGTCCTACTGCGTTCATTAGGTTGCTTCAAAATCTTTGTCTCTACGATTGCGAAGAAACGCACGGCGCCTCCTCTCTGAACTCCAGAAAGGGAACTATTAAGCAGCGCTATTAAACGCCAATTGTCTTCTCTCTGATCGTCATTTACATGAACAGGAAACACATGCTGACAAAGATGACGATAGAAATGAAACTATAGGGACAGGAAAGAGGAGTCTGGGTTACAACAAGGGACTAGAGGCCCTTCTTGTGCTGTACATCTCCACTTGGCCCGTCTGCTCAGCAGACGACTCGTACGGATTTCCCATAAAATTTCAATGAAGCGTTTTTATTGCTTGTGAACGGCGTGGTACGAAGTCCTTGTGAACGACTTTGCGGTGGCAGCATGTGCGGTAGCTGGTGCGTCCAAGATGTAAGATGCAATCACATGCGCAGCTAAACAGCGGAAATATCACATTCAGATCAGATGATTATCCTACAGGCATTGTCACAAGAACGGGCATGTTTCGCGAAAACAGTCAATGCAATCAGTTTCTTTGACTGATCCTTCAAAAGCGACCAGAATTCGGTGAGGTATTCATTAGTGTTTCTGAAGTTCATCCCACAGTAATTAAGCCAACGTCTTTCCGAATCGTTCGAATAGCTCCTCAGCCACTTGCTCAATCAGCTCCCTCTTTCGCAATCCATCGAGCCACTCTTGGGGTATCTGTTCTACTCCATAGAAAGCGCCAGCCAATCCACCAAACACACATCCAATGGTATCGGCGTCGTCGCCTGAGTTTAACTTTAGACATTGAGATGTGGTACATAATAGAACGCATACCCAGATTGACAGCCTTGATGGCTCCATCCCGGAAGGAATCAGTTGTGAAGAAAGCCCAAAGTGCCGCAATAAGAGTATCGAAAATGTATCCCGTCGATTTGACCCTCTCTCTAGGCCAATTTTCCCACTCCATCCCTTTCACAACTTCGACCAGCTCTGCATCGTCAACGCCTGGAGCAACCTCAAAAGATCTGAGGACATTCTTGAGATCATCCTTGCTCCGCCCAAGCATTGCACCTTGGACGATCAAGCTATACAATGCGCACAATTCACCATTCAAGCTGTAAGGATGAGTCGTCCTGCTGCTCTCCCTTGCGTAGTGCTCCACCTCGCTGCAACTTCGATTCCAGTATGCGGCACCGATAGGAGAGCAGCGCATCAAGCTCCCATTTCCAGCGTAGTTTTCCTGATCCAATTTTTCCCTAACCCGTTCCAAGGCATCCTCGAATTGACCACCGTTCCTTAATACACTCGAGTACGTTAATAAGGCGAGCCGTGTGGAAACCCCAATATCGAAACAGCCTGGAGGGTCAGTGGAAGTTAGATAGCCTTCTTTCCACCATTTGACGTAGTTGGAGACTTGGGAAGAGAGGGAGAATCCGTCAGTTGAGGACGAGGATGAGAGGGAACTGGAGAGGCAGAGCGTTTGAGACGTGTCGTCGGTCCAGTGCCCTGCAGACAGCTTGAAGTGTCGGATCGGAAGCAAAGTAGTCACTAGGGAATTGAGCGGAATACGAGGGCCGAATTCGAGAGGAGCTCCTACATGCTCATGAAATTCTCACAGATGAGTGTCACAGATTGGACTCACCGAGAGCATCTGCCACTGCACATCCGAAATGTAATCCTAAGAAGCGAGAATGCAGTGTATTCTGTGTCATGGCTCCCCCATCCATTGATCTGCCAAATTTGAAAACTGTCACTCAGGAATTCAGAGCTTTGGGCATCTCAGACCTAGCGAACGAGGATAAACGTAGAGCACGATCACCGCTTCGACGACATCAGGAGTTTCCGCTTACCTAACGCAGAAAGCCGTGGAACTGCAAGAACAATTGCAGCGCGTCGTCTTTACTCTACCATGAATGGTTGGTCCGCAGGAGCAAAAGCGGAGCCGCGACGTCCGCGACTCTGATCCAAGAGTTCGATTCGACGCGCCACCATCTATTCAACTCTGCTACATCCACCTCTCTTCCTTCCTGTCGATTGTCCGTTCAGACTGTATTTTGGTGTTGAAACTGCCTAGAGGCAGACTCGGACTGCAGCGTGTGGTGCACTTTTAAGTTCCTTCAGTTCAGTTAACGGTTGATTGAAGAATTTCACCACCTAGTTGAGATTGTTCACAATGCTGTCTTTCTGAGCATCACCAAATCTGAATATAGAGCTGACAGCCAACTAAGCAGGAACCAATCAAGACAGACAAACACATCATTATAAAATTTTGCATCAGTTGCATACGAAAGAGTGCTGAACATAGATAAAAGCCACCACAACGGCAACGAAGTGTCGTTGCCCTGAAGAAAAGTGCAGAGCTATAAAAATCCACATCGTCAGAATGCAAAAAGCTTTTTGTCCAACAGCGTGCTCCAGACGGTGGCCATGGTTGTGACCTTTATCGTGCCTCGCAATTTTTTCGCGCTTCAGTTCGATACGGGATTCGCCTTCTGCAACTGACACAGCCACTCTCCCAGAGCACCTCTCTTGTCTTCCACCTCCATCTCCTAAACCCTGTCCATGTTGTATGTTGTGCTGACTGAAAGACCGAAGACCAAAGTTTGTGACCATCAGGATGGGATGTCTTCGCAGTTTCGAGAATGGCACATCGTTTTTTGGTAGAAAACAGCAAATGAGTGCATCAGGTCTGAAAGAGGTTTGTATTATCAGCTCGAATACGACGTTATCAATTCACTTTTCATTATCACGCGGTTACGACTTCCTCAATGTAAAACGTTCGCCATCAGTGCCGTCCTGAGGTTTTAATCCATCTATCCAGTCCACAGATAACTGACGGACAATCCCTCTTACACGAACTTCTTCGTCTTGCGTCCATTCTGCGAAGAAAAGTTGGAGATCGAGATCACGCCGATAAGGTTTACTAGAGGAAAAAAAGCGAGGAATGAAGTCAAGGAACTTGCTAAACGTGAAGAGGCAATAGTGCAAGTCAAGTCCCCGTAGTTGTGTGGTGCTAAGGGGGAGAAAGAAGTTCTCCGACAAGATATTGCAATTTTCATGTCCTCCATCAATCTTCAGCCACGTAAGTTGACAGCCGGATAGCATCAGAGGTTTTCTGAAAACAACTTGCGTTATATCAAAGCCTGAATTGAGTCCATAGCAGATGTAGAATGAGTTGAGAGCTTGTAGCTGTTGAGCTGAGAGTGGAGAGAGTGCGGCATGAGGATAGATGTCTAGCCTCCCTGTCTGCAC
>MU271715.1:0-17049 GCA_021432655.1 Atractiella rhizophila
TGACGTCGTACCCCCGACATTATACGTTGGAACCTCGACAGGACACATCCTCACTTTCGCCAGCGATGGAAGGCTAGAGAATGCTTGGAATGTGGCAGAGCTTATGCATGTTGGGTCAGGGATATCTGGTGGGAGCGGAGGAAAAGGTGTCAGTCGACTGAAAGTGGTTAAGGAGATCGGAATTGTTGTCATACTGAGCGGTGAGTCTCTTTCGTTAGCACTCTAGGTTAGAGGAACAGTCAGCTTCATTTTATCTACCCAACTGGGTTTTCGTGATTGCAATCAGGCGTACTCCTTATTGCCCTTTCTGGGACACAATTGTGACGTTGTATATCCCCTTTTGCCAAAGTTAACAGCCGCACCGGTTGCTTGTGTGTTGAATACACTGACTTTTTTGCAATTTGGCCTCGGCACAAGGTCGTCGAAAGGGCCCCACTGAACACTTATTGTCACACTATTTCGTCCTTCGTTTGGCTGTTGGGACACATTCCTCACGCCGGCCTAACGCAGTTCAATGAATTAGAAGATGGACTGCTGCAGTTTAGTCAAGCTTCTTCTTCATAGCGATAGCGGGTAAAGACCAAATTTACACCCTTGCAAATACCATATGTCTGCTCGTTTGGTTCTAAAGTCTGAACATCGTAGGTGATGGAGAGGATTCAAGGGAGCCGTGGCAGAGAAGGAGAGAAATGGCTGCGTTCTTACTCGTTCGGCTCAGAAGACCAATCCTTTCGCCCTTTCGGTGATGCTTGCTGCCAGAGCACACTGCCTAGATTCCTTCATCCCAGCCAATTTCAGCTATGGCAGGAGCTCTGAGGAGAGTTCCCATAACTCACCAACAGTACGGACAATGCGATTGGGATAGATATTTTCTATTCGCGGTAGCGATGATTCGTACAGTCTGAAGAGGTTACTGAAGCCTAAACTTGTTTCTTTCAAAAAATCGTTGCACTCTACGACATTTCATTTGCTCTCCGCCTGACATCAAATGCTAACCGTCCACTAGGCGGAATTCTTTCCTTTCACTCCTTGTCAGACTTCTCCTTACTCCCCGCCTCGACATTTCCAACTTTTCGGAATGTGCAAACCTTCGCCTTCGATGATTCCGAGTTGTACAACGCGACGTTAGTCAAGGACAAACAAGCAGCTGAAGGGATGAGCTTCGCACTCTGCATAATTAGGAAGAAGAGGGTGTGGTACGGTCGTATGGCTATTGAGGGACTTCGACCTATGCTTCCTGATGTACGAATTCTGGTCATTGAGCGACCAGCCGTAGCTGTAGCTGAGAAGGAAAATAGGAGGTCTCGATACCACAGGAGGGCTTTCTGTGTCGCTTGACGCTCTCGACAGTCTGTCTGGCTGATACAGACAGCTATGGCCTGCTCGAGCTTTCGAGCGGCACATTTACAGCTCTCATGCCGGTTTCATCGATCCCGTCTGGCACGCCACAACGACCGTGCATAGCTGTGGTCATCCCTGGACAAGAAGAAGACGAGGACGGAGACGCAGCATTTCTGATGGCCACTCATAACGCCGAGAGCGGAACTTTGGGCATGTTCATGAATGAAAATGGCGAACCATGTCGAGGTACGATGGAATGGGAAAGCAACACTATTGCTGTCAGTACGTATTCTTCCATCCCATCTCATAACTCAACGAGTCGTAATTGATGGCCCCCCAAAGCTGTCGATGCTCAATACGTCGTTTCCTTACTCAAGAATTCCACTCTTCAAATCCATCGCTTATCAAACCAAAGGCTCTCGCAAACTCTTCCAATAGCGGCAGATGTGAAACCGCGATCTATCGCGCACACTTACACGCCACTCTATATCCCTACACCGCAGTCCCAAAACACGCCACGTCCCTCTTCCACCGTCGGCTCACCAAAATCACCACCCACACCACCTCTTTCCCCACCTCCATCCGCGATGAGTGCAATGTACCCGTCACGGCCACCATCTTCCACTTCCTCCTCTCGACGGCCAATGATTGAAGAACCGCTCAGGCCAGTCAGATTCCTTCTATCGCCTATGATCCCTCGTTCCTCTCCTGGACCACGATCTCAGACGTCATCACCTTTACCATCGCGTTCTAGGAGACGGGGACACCAACGCCCTCTTTCTGTTGCTTCTGCCTCATCCCTGACTACGACTTTCACACTTGGCGGTGTTGCGAAACTAGGAGGTGGAGGGATGGCTAAAACTTTTGTCATTGGGAAAGATACAGTGTGGGCAGTTTGGAGAATGGGACTCGTCGGTAGGGTTGAAGAAATGATGGGAACGGGGAAGATGGACGAAGCCGTGGAATTGTTGGAGCGCGAGGGTGATGATTCGCCCGAAGAGGTAAGCTGATGTCGTCTCTTTCCGCACAGCAGCTTACAGATAAACCAGGCGACGGAGAAAAGTTTCCTTTACCAAAGAGCCCTCTGGTTTTATCTTCTCCAGACTGAGTTCGTGAAAGCCAGCAAACTTCTGATGAAGTCAAAAGTCGACCCTAGGCTTATAATCCGCCTCTTTCCCGACATGGTCGGCGGCTTATTACAAAACGGAGAAGAGACTGATGTTTATGCTGGCATCGTTCCTGTTATCGCTGAAACCGGAAGCATCGAGGATATAGGTGCGATTTTTTATGACATAGGGGTGGTGGTTGCTAACAGTGTATACAACCCCAGTCGTTGGCAATCTACAAAAGAATTATGCTCCACACATCAAACCTGATGTTGAGTCCGCACCAGCCACATCAGAGCTGAAGGGCGCATTGATGACCAACGCTGCCAACATGCTGAGCGGTTACCTCCAGCAATGGAGGAGTCGGCGACGACGGAAAGATGCCCGTATAGTTGAAGGGTATACGCAAGAGCAGCTCAAGTCGATTGATGAGGTCTGTCATCATCCCATACTCACTCTTGATTTCTGACTGTTGCGAAACTCACAGTTGGTTGATACTACTCTCGCCAAACTTTACATCGACGGCAAGTTGGATGAAGATCTTCATCAGCTGCTTCGCACGTCAAATGACTGTATCCTCTCTGAGCTCGACACCTTCTTAAAGGACTGGGGACGATATAACTTGCTATCGGACATCTATCTCCGAGAAGGTGAAATTGCCAAGGTTTTGGAGCTTTGGACAAGGTAAGCTTCACAAATCTGTGATACAAACAAGTCGCTAATGCAGCTGCAGACTCCTGGATGGGGTGTGGCGCGATCCAGAATTTGATAAGCAGCCCGAAGACGTCTGTGCTCTCACGTTGAGCACTGACGATTCGAGTTTAATTTGGAAGTACGCGTTCTGGCTGATGGATAAAGACGAGCAACTATGCCTGAATGTGCGCGGGTTCCCTCTCGTTTTCTGGCTCTGACTCTGGTGCATAGGTTTTCCAAGACACGAATAAAATGGCACTTTTCAAAACTCGGGATATCTACAACGAGATGAAAGCACGAAATGCGAGCGTAGCGTCGAAATTTCTGGAGTTTCAAATTTTCCAACCAGACCATCATGTACGTCTCCTCATTGATGCACACGTGCCATATTGAGAGGCCTTGTTAGGACCCTGAACTGCATAATGCGTTGTTGGATCAATACCTGACCGTACTACACAAATTTCTCCAAGAGGATTCCATTACCCAACTGAACAAAACTTTGGGTACTCTTTTCACTTATTACTTATGCCTTTTCTGATTCCTTGGCAGCTGCCCAATACACCATCGAGGCATCCTCCCCACCTTCTACATTTTCTGCCTTTCTGCTTCGCGAGGCCTCGAAGCCTAGATCGGCTGAAGGGTCAAGCTCCTCCTCCACTATTGAATCATACCTAAACGTCCGATTGAAATTTCTGCTTCTCCTCTCTCAAAGTAGCGACTACGATGTTAATAAAGTCCGATCCGAACTGGAGCAAGAAATTTTTTCGAGTTTGCTGGTCGAAAGGTCCATCGTCTATGGCAAGGTTTGTATTTCTATCTTCACTTCGATTGGGCTGACCAAGATCACGTTAGTTGTCCATGGATCCCCAAGCGCTTCGGCTCCTTATCTCCCACCCTCTTCGCGATGTAGTCTCCGCAGAAACATACTGCATCCAACTAGGCGATCCAATATTACACCAAGATGCGGCCGCGACCGCAAAGCATTTGAGTCTCCCGGTCCCGAATAAAAGGAAAGGAAAGACAGGTCTCAAAGCAGACGCGAAGAGGAACTTTATGTTGAAGAACTTGGTCAAGATTATGCTTGATGACCAAGATCAAGAGGGGGACGATGAGAAAGAAGGCCTGAGTGAGGGGATGATTGGCATCGTCGATCGCCAAGGGGTACGATTGGATACGCTCGAGGTTCGCATCGTTCCTCTCACTTCTCCTCCACACTGTGCTAATGGCAAGGATACAGGTGCTTTCAACAATCCCATCTTCCACACCCCTCAATCCACTACTTTCTTTCTTCTCCCGCTCCATCCGTCGCTCCTTACATGAGAGGCAAGAAGCCTCCCTCCTGAAATCTCTAGCAATGTTTCAGAATTTAGAGGCAACTGAGAAGTTGTATCAGGAGCAGGAGACTTTTGGACCACAGCGGGTGGAGTCACTCGATGTATCAGAGACAGGCGAGGCAGGCACCGGAGGGTATGACGGAGAGAAAATCGCAGTGGTGAAGATTCTCTAGGAAGGATATCCGCTTATTATTTGGAATATGTCGTTCGTTTTGTTCGTTTGATCCATGAAACCATGCCGGAAGTCGCATCCTAACTTATTGCAATATACCACCATGTCCTCGTTTCAAACATTATATCATTAAATGGAGCGTACGCGTGAGGTCTACTGTCATTGTACTTGAGTAATCAAGCTCTATGCACTTCGAGCCTTCTTTTTCTTACCTCCCTCGCCCTCTACTGCCTTCTTCCGCTTCCGTTTCTCCTCCTTTTCTGTTCCCAATCCCTGATCTTCCCCATTCCTGGTGTCGGAAACCTGCATTACAGCCTTTGCCTCTTTCTCCCTCCTCTTCCGTTCCCTCCGCTCTTCCTTCGACTCCGCCACCCCTGCCTCTTTCATCAACGCATCCGAGACAGATGCTCTACGGTTCGCATCCAATTTAGCCTTAGCCTCCTTCGCTGCCTTTCGTCGTACCCTCCTCTCTTCCTTCGTTTCCTCCTTGCCCCCCTTGCTGCCTTCACCAGGATTCTCGGATGATGGTGCGGGCCGAGTGTCTGACAATGGGAGTGGATCCTTCTTCGACTTCTTGGATGATTTTGAGGATTTTGAAGACTTAGATGAGGTGCGGATGAGCAGCGAAGGGTCTTCGTTCGACAACTTGAGCGGAGCGAAGGCTTTCTCTCGTTTCCGTATCGTCGTGACGCTGGAGAGGGAGTTGGAGGAGGAGAAGGTTTGTTGCCTTGTGATGGATGGAACGGCGTCAATGTCCTTCTCCTTCTCCTTCTTTTCTTTCGCATTCTTCGGCGCCTTCCTTTCCTCCCCCTCCATATCGGTCTCATCTTTCCGCCTTCTCTTCTTTCCGCCTCCTTCCTCTCCTTCCGTAGGCTTCCTCCTCTTTTCCTTCCCTCTATCCTTCTCCTCGTCAGCTTCTCCACCAGCGACAACAGCGGCAGTATCGTCCCTTCCTTTCAACGTCGTTCCACGTATAAATTGAGCATAGAGCATCCGACGCGCCGCCTCCCTCTTCGCCATACCCAACAGATCCTGCTTTCCTTTCTGTTCTTGCTTCTCAGAAGGAGATTGGGACTCGGAGGCAGGGTTGGGTGGAGGGAGGGGGGATATGATGCCAGTCCGCGTTCTGTGAAGCTTCAATAAGGGCAAAGTCAGCAAATTGTCCTTAAGCTAGAGAGACGAAAAATCACCTGAGATGGCCCAGCGTTGTTGTTGGAGTTAGAGGCTGCATTGGTGGAAGTTGACGGTACAGCTAGTTTGGAATTGACGGAAGAATAGATTGAGTCCCACCACTGAAATGCTTCGTCTCTTCAAAATGTTGTCAGAATCCACTTCTCTACGACCGTAGGAACAATGGACTTGCCTGTTCTTCCCAATCCCACCTTGGTCCCTCTTCTTAACACCCACCAGAGCTTTCTTCAGCGAATCCTTCCGAAAACCATGGGAGGTGCCTTGCCAGCCTTGCGATTGGAGGTAGGCAGATGGTGAGAAGGTCATCACCACCACGTCGGACGCACCTGAAGGAATTAGGCCACTGCAGGTTCGCGTGATTAGCGTGATACTAGTAGAAATTTTGTGGCAAGATCGTGACTCACAATGCTCTGTTTGAACAACGGCGAACTGCTAAAGGCATTAACGACTGGCTTGATTGAGGAAGGAGTATTGATTACTTTGTAGGATACTTGACCAACGGTGTGCTATCTGCTCTGTTTTACTGATGTGACGACGCGCAGAACCTGCTTGTTCAACTATAGAAATTATGATGGCAGCCTTTTAGTTGCAAGTTGGGAAGCACCACGCAGACCTTAAAGCTTTTGCTCATGGTTTTCCTAGCTATCTATTGGTCTTAAAATCAATACAAGTAACTTTGGCGTGAAGAGTACCTAGTGAAGCTATTTACCATCGTGTAGCTCTCAAATTGAACGACTATTCAGGTTTGCAAGACGGCTACACTCTGATCACTTCCAATAGCAAAGCAATTCATTGTGTTCGGGTTGTGGCCTGTTGCATTATTGGCACGAAGTCTATGCTTGAGCGCCATGCATGTCATGGCGTGCGCCAATTTGACGCCTAGTATGTTGTGAAAGTGTTAGACTACGTGAAGTTTTAAGTTGAGGCAGAGCAAAGTGCTGCTTACAAAAATGCACTTTCGTACAGCATCCAATTGTATTACCTGGCTTGAGAAATGACGTTCCTTATCATAAAGAGGAAAAGTACAATTCCAACTAGGGAACGTTGTGGTTGAAACTTGTCGAAAAGGCAAAAATACAACTTCCCGCCCGTATATTGCAACTACCACTTTAATTTTCCCTGTTGTGCGTGAGAAGAGTTCTTCTCCGCTTCCCATCTCTCTCTCGCTTTCGCTTCACCATACTTCCAGCCCGCTTCCTCCAACTCTGAAACGTGACCTTCAAAAATCCACCAACCAGCCAGAGGTCGCACTGTATCAGTCGTTGCCTTCGTTCCCACCAATCCGGAAACCATGGTTGTCTTGAATTCCTTTCCATTGTCTACCAATCTAACGGGTACTGTGGCGAAGGACTTTGTCACCGAAGTTTGCTCCATGGCGGGGTAGAGAATGCCGTCAAGTTCGAGAACAATTTTCTGCTCCTCACCATGGTACCGGTAGTAATAAAATTCGGGATCACCGCTCTTGACTTTAGACGAGTCAAACTGTCGTTTGCCATCTTTACCCCAAAATGAGAAAGCAGTAATCCAACCTGACGTGGATATTAGTTTGCTTGCAAAGAAAGGACAAGATGCGTACCAGAGTACTCCGGCTCACCGCTTCCTAATGGGCTGGCGGAATAGATTCTGTTCCAGAAATCCTTATTCTCTTCTCCTTCTGGATCGTCAAATGCGCCAACGAAACGTCTGAGAATGGGCCGCAGGGATTTGGCGAATTGAAATGGTTCCTCCCCAAACTCATCGAATCTGTCCAGTTTAGACAGAAGCATTTCCCAGTCCTCCTTCTTCCCTTCCAACGTGACTTCCGGCAATCCACACCTTGTCATAAAACAAGAAATAAAGTAAGACTGTAGCGTAGACATCATAAGCACCGCTGCGACGACTTTGTCATTTTCGGTCGTGGTAGAGAACGAAGGGAGGATCCATGACTTCAAGGTGGGGTCAACGATATTATTCTCCATCAGCGAAGTCATCCTTTGCGCCATTAACCCAAAGTCAACAGTATAGCGCGTGGTGTTTTCTTCCACCACCACCAATTCTTTCTGGCCTTTGTGGGAGACAAAGTAACTCCGAAGATTCTCGGAGTTGGCATTGATGAAGAGATTGAACTGGGATAGAATCGTGAGCCTGCACACGTTGAGATTCTTCTTACTTCACGACTTCGTAGGGAATGAAGGGGACATACCAAACGTCGTCCGGCCGGATCACAACCTTGTGGTGGTGATTGTACGCCAGGACAAGCGTATCCTATCATGGCTTCAGGATTACCAGACGCGAGAAAAGATGAGAATACTTACCACGAATCCATTGGCTTGTGGTAGGATTGTCCCCTCTCTGTACTCAGACGGTGGAACGGAGCTTTGAAAGATCTCTGGAACCACAACCTGACCGGCATACGGGAGCTCTCTAAACTGGGTCTGTTGAAGGTGCTCGAGCGGATTGGAAACCGGGTGTCCCTTTACAGACTCAACTGGTTTAGAACAAGGGTGGAAAGTGACGGGCATGATGCTCAGAAGCCATCCAGAGGTGATGCTGGCTCGCTTTATAAGGCGAGAGAGTTTACGAACGTACTGTTAGAGCCGCAGAGGATCCCTCATACGTGATACCATTAACCCTCACTGGAGCGACGTTGGCATGCCGCATGACAGATGTGTTGACACACCGATAATATGATCCAATAGATCGACAAGCATGACCGGATGACCTCTAGCTGACTCCTTACGCTAGCATACTGACAAGGGACACTTTTTCTCGAGCCTCTTCAAAGTGCATAAGATGCAATAACTACAAATTAGATTCTTTCGCTTTGTCGAGTTCAACCCTGAATCAGTTCCTGCAACCCAAGGAGTAGCGTAATTTTCTTCTCTGTCTCACGAAATCAGCTTTGTCACATTGGATAAGGCATTGGTTACATCACAAAGACAGAAAGTACAATTCCAGCAAGAGAAAATGGAAACATAAGTTGCAGGTCCTAAGAAGTCATTAACTACCACTTCGATCCCCAGGGTGGTACCTTGGACATCCGCTTCTCGACTCTGTATGTTTTCGCTCAAGCATCCTTCCTCATCGCCACTTCTTTCCAATTTGAAACGTCACCTTCAAAAATCCACCAGCCGGCTAGAGGTCGTACAGCGTCCCTCGTTGCTCTTGTTCCCACCAAACCGGAAACCATGGTTGCGTTGAATTCCGCTCCATTGTCGATCAATCTAACAGGCACACTAGCGAAAGACCTGGTGACTGACTCTTCGAGCATGGTGGGGTAGCAGATGCCATCTAGTTCCAGGACATTTTGTTGGCCAACACCGACGGGAAAGAAGTCATCATATTTAGGGGGACCTCTCTTGACTTTTGAAGAGTCAAACTGTCGTTTGCCATCCTTATCCCAAAAAGAAAAAGCCGTAATCCACCCTGATGTTCACGTTAGCTTGCTGGCGAAAAAAGGTGAAAATGCCTACCAGAATACTCGGGGTCGCCGCTTCCCAATAGGCTGGAAGAATAGATTCTGTTCCAAAAATCCTTATTCTCTTCTCCTTCGGGATCTTCAAAAGCGCTGACAAAGCGTCTGAGGATTGGTCTCAAGCATTTAGCAAATTGGATCGGTTCTTCCCCAAACTCATCGAATCTGTCCAGTTTGTCGAGAAGCATCTCCCAATCCTCCTTCTTTCCTTCTAACGTGACCTCTGGCAGTCCACAAAATGTCATAAAATCATAAGCGAAATAAGACTGCAGGGTCGACATCATGAGCACGGCAGAGACAACGGTGTCGTTGTCGGTGGTGGTGGAGAAGGAAGGGAGAATCCAAGCCTTCAGGGTAGGGTCGACGATGCTGGCCTCGATCTGGGAAGTCATCCTTTGCGCCATTACCCCAAAGTCGACGGTGTAGCGAGTGCCATCTTCTAAAACCACCAATTGTTTCTTGCCTTTGTGAGAGACAAAGTAACTCCGAAGAGTATCAGAGTTAGCATTGACGAAGAGATTGAACTGAGATAAAATCGTGATCCTGTATAGGTAAGTCCATGTAAATATCATTCGAGATTAATAGGGCAAACCAAACGTCGTCCGGCCGGATCACTACCTTGTGATGGTAGTTGTATGCTAGGACAAGCGTATCCTACCATGATTGAGCATCATCAGACACGAGGAGGATACTGATTACCACAAATCCGTTGCTCTGAGGTAGTATTGCTCCGTCTCTATAATCAGTAGGCGAGACGGAGCACTGAAAGATCTCTGGGACTATCTGATCTGCATTGTCAATGTCTCCGAACTGTGTCTGCTGCAAATGCTGCAGTGGGTTGGAGACAGAATCAGCATTAACAGGTTCGGCTAGTTTAGAACAAGGGTGGAAGGTGACAGGCATGACACGCAGAAGTGGTCGGCCCTGGTGGTTATTTCAGGAAGCTTGAGGAGGGTGGCAGTCACCAACGAACGGCCAGAGCCACAGACTATAACGGTGATACAATTGATGCAATCACTGACCTGACCTCCCAAACACGGGCCTGTGGATCCTTCTGCAGGGTGCCTGAAATCGGATTCAGGAAGTCAATAACATTCCAACATCTGGACTGATAAGGAAAGGTCTGACGTGCGGTTCACTGTCCTCACGACCCTTTGCAAGACAGCAAAGTCCAAACAAATCTCCCTTGTCCAGAAATTGATTTCTAAGCTGTGTGAGATTAGACACACAGGCTTGCCCTCTTTCACTTCGCCTTTCGTTTGCTTCGTTTCTAGCATCGCAGGTAATGGTTGAGCTCTATTTTAACTTCGACAGATCATCTATTGCTCACAAGCTCAAAAGCTGCTAGGGAAAGGCACTCTGGCAAGATCATGCAAACGAAACAACTTATCCAAGGAAGTCTCAACTTCTCCACCAGGTGTTAATATTCGCACGTGGAGATAAAGGGCTTCTTTTCATAAACACATCGCATGAACGATAAGTTTCAAGAAGGTCTCAAGCTTCGTCGTTGCTTTGATCTACCTTGCTTTCGACTCCATTCGTCCACATTTGAACGGTCGTATCAAAATCCCTGGTTCTGCTTCTCTCAACTCCTTTTGTCCCATTTGTTCGTTAGATTGCTACGGAATCCGTTCCTCACAGCCTGACATACTTCTTGTTTGTCTGAGTTATAGAAGGCGCATCTCTCCATAGTGACCTGACTAGATTACGTCGATGACTATCCTTGTTAAACATCCGTCATCCCAACAGATTCTCACTATCATCGTTGTGAGCGCAGCCAAATGGTCTGCCAGTTGGGGAAAATTCCGCTGGGAGAGGGAAGAGAAGAAAGGAGATCATGATATCCTAATGATCATATAACAGGAGTTGCAAAACGGAACAACCGCACCACGGCAAGAAACAGCTGCAACGTTGGCCAGAAGCTTATGATACAGCATGTCATCCTTAAATCAATCAAATCTCCATCTCCATTCCCTCCCCTTGTATGAAGTTATGCAGTCATCAACACGAATCAAGGATCATCAATAATCATTATTCACTGCTGGCGTTAACGACTCCGCCGGAATTTAACCTGAACCAGATCTGAACGACCAGCAGTTCGCTCCCCCCAACTCCTCCACTTGCCAATTCTCCTTCCTGACAGCATCCTTGGCCTGCAGCTGTGCTGCTTCTGAATTTTGGTCAAGTGGGCTCTCTCCTGCGTAACACAGACACAATCCTCACCAGGACTACTCAGGAATACGATGGAGAAGAAGATGACCCTCCTCGGAAAACTCACCAACTCGCGAGGGCGAAACCGTTCCGAAGCCCAGGTGGACGACCTTTATCCTCCACCGTCTCGTTCGAGGAAGAGCAGTCTAGACCGTTCGGAAGGAGCGTCGTTCCGGAGTCGAGCCGCTTCCCTTTTCGGAAAAGTTTCTTCAGATGAGAGGAGGGAGGAAGAGCGCGGAAGGGCCGTATCTCTGATGGGGGACGATTCGAGGGAACGTCGCCGCCAATGGGCGTCAGAAACCGGAACTGCTTCTTCTACAGCCCTCCCACTGGAAGCGGCCTTCGAATCGATTCCAAGACCTTCGCTGGCGCGAAGTGGCACGGCGGAGATGGGAGAGGGAGAGCTTAACCTGGAACATTTGGATAGGGCGGGATATGGGGAGGGTTTGGGACTGACGCCGGAGCTCATCATCGCACCAGGGACACCCTCAGGAAGCGAGATGGAGCTGAAAACTTCCCCCACCCAGGTCCCAGACTCTATGGACCCGCAGGCTCGGAAGGCACCTTCGAGACAGGTGTCGTTTACAAGGAGTACCGACGGAGGAGGAATGAATTCGCCAACGGGCTCTCTCCCGGCGAAGATGAAACGGTTGGACAGCTCCACCACCAGCCTTTCTGTAGACACCAACTCTCTCAATCACGACTCCAATGCCAGTTCCCTCCAGTCCCCCGAAACACACATGACCCCCATCTCTCCTCGTCGAAGGCAACCCACAACTCCAGCGAGCGCACGTCCCCGATCCAACACCGGGACGAAGACACGAACTCGTGGCCCCTCCATCGCCGGCGCTCTCGCCATGCCGGGAGTCCAGATGGCCCTATCGAATGTAGCTCAATCCCCGCCGTTCGGCCCTAAAATACCCCAGTCGTCGTCTCCCCCGCCGAAAAGCGATTCGAACGGAAGCGACTTTGACTACAACGAGTTTTCGGACGGCGCTCTGAATGGCATGCTCAGTTTGGACGCACTAAGCGATCTTGATGATATTATGGCTCAGTTGGGACCGGGATATGCGTTCGCCAGCGCGAAGAGGAATACGGATTTTCATAATCTGTTCAAGATCATACCACCCGAAGATTCGTTGATTGAGGATTATGGGTGCGCCTTGCAGAGGGAGATCCTATTACAGGGACGACTGTACATCTCGGAACAACACCTCTGCTTTCACGCTAATATTTTCGGCTGGGTGACGAATGTGGGTGCTCACGTGCAACCATGCCTGAACTTTAAAGCTGATGTCATGGTGGGGGCTCACAGCTCATCATCCCATTCGCAGAAGTTGTAACCATCGAAAAGCGGATGACTGCTTTTGTCATCCCCAATGCGATCCAAATCTCGACTTTGAACAGTAGAGTATGTAATCCTCGCTTTGATATTCTAAGCTTCGCGCCCATTTACCGTTCTGCTTACAGAACACCTTCGCCTCTTTCCTCTCCCGAGATACGACCTACGATCTCATTAGCAACATCTGGAAGTTCACACATCCTGGCGTCCCCTTCTCCGCTGCTCTCCCAGACACAGTAGAACCTCAAGCGGATAGTGAGCCGGAATCCGAAGTAGAGGCGGAGGAGGAGCCGAAAAAGAAAGGGAAAAGGAAGAAAGCCCGGCGGAAGAAGACACTGATGAATATGGGCGGCGGCTCTAGCTCGAATAACCAGTCGAACGAGCAAATCATCACCCTTGACACCAATCTCAAACCTGCTGGCCAACTCAGCCCTATACTCTCTCCTCGCAAACTGGCTCACCCGGCAACACAGTGTAAATGTATGAAAGAGAAAACTCATTATAAGGAGGTTGCGATGGATGCGACTTGTACGTCTTTGCACTCGCTCCCTCTTCCTGCTTGCTCCCTTGGCTGAAGGTGCTACACAGTTCCTAGTCCACCAGAGAAAATCTACAACCTCATGTTTACATCTACTTTCATGTCCGTCTTAACCTCGTACAATGGGCAGCTCTGATAGTTTTGGCTTTCAGGAAGGGTTTCTGGGTCGACAATCAAAAGCTACAAGGTATTATCACCCTTCCCCGAGAACATCGGAACTCACATGCTGTGTTAGACCTCGAAATATCGGATTGGGCTCCGGAAAAAACAGGTAGTCATTTGCTCGCACGTTCCATGAGCTACGTCAAACCACTCAATGCACCTGTCGGTCCAAAGTCTACGAAGGTGCGTGTATTACCCATCCTTCAAACAAATCGCGCTTAGCAGAAATACAGTGTCACATCAAAGATGAGGTATGCGTTTACATGCTCGGCTCACCTTAAATCCTAACATTCCCTAGACCCTCTACGTTGACTTTGACGACTACGTGTCTGTGCTAACCGTCACCAAAACTCCTGACGTACGCTGCATTGTCCTTTGGTCAATTCTAACGCAGCGCTAAACTGTCGTATAGGTTCCATCGGGGAAGAGCTTCTCAGTGGAGACGCGAACATGCATGATGTGGGCGAGGAATCAAGGTTGTCGAGTAATTGTGACCACTAGTGTGAAGTGGACTGGAAGCAGTTTCATCAAGGGTGAGCTTTTTCTATGCTGAGGATCACTGGGCCGAGCAGCATATAGGAATCATTGACCGGTCGGCCGTTGATGGACAAAAAACCTTTCACGCTGAACTAGAAAAGGAAATGCGAGCCTACATTGCAGCTCACCCTTCTGAGTTCAAGTCCGAAGGTGTAGAAGATGACGGGACCACTCCTAACACTTTCGACGACCTCCTTGCTCCGTCCAGCAACGACGTCACACCGGCTATTCACGAGGGAACGGCGGGAGACAAAGAACTTCTCGACTCCGAAAAATCAACGTACTCCTTCTTCACCAAATGTACCGATCTCATCAATCCCATCGTTGGCTTCATATCCGACGTTGTCAATGGTTTCGGCGACTTATTCGGAATATCACTTTGGAACCTTGCAATCCTCTCCCTCATCCTCACTCTCATTGTCAGCAACGTATGGACGCTTTCGTCTCTACGCGTAGTCTCCAGAGCCCAGAAAAGTACTTTAAAGCACCTGTCGCCTGCTCCAATCGCGCACAAGTCGGGTGCACAGGATTTCTTCAAGGAAGAATTGACGGAATGGCTTAGAAAGCACGACCTCGTCCCTGTTTCCACGTCGATAGAAGTGATTGCAGCGCCAGAGAGCGAAGTTGGCCCCACACCCCACACTTCGGAAAATCTGAAGGAGGAAGTTCAGGAGTTATTGCGTTTGTTGCAGAGCATCGAGAATAGGGCAAAGGATCTGAAGGAGCATCTATCTGCTCAGTTGCAAACAGTACCCATCGATTCAGTTAATTCGTAGTGTTATACCGTAGTTTTATATATCATAATAGCAAATAATTCAGTACAGGCATCTGCTGATTCTGTTCCTCATCTCCAAACGGCGGGGAAAATGCAGTTGAATGCAGCTATGCGCGTTCTAGTGGTACAATGCGAAGTAATGCGACGACATCGAAACAAGAAGCTGAAAATATACTGAGCACGTCAAAAACGAACTAGAAGCAAAAGGTGATGAACAACCTTGGTCAGAGCTTGGGAGTGTAACTCCTACCTGAACTCCCACTCGCTTGCCTCCTTCCGATCTCCTGTTGTCGACGACTCATCCCTAAAGGCTGCATCTGCCACTGAACATCCTTCAACGCCTTCGTCACCGGCTTCCAATTCCTATATTGCTCTCGAAGCGTGTTCAGCTCATCACCGAATAGTTCTTGCACTTTCGGATCCTCTACCAACCCTGTAGAATTCATCAAGACGAGCTCAAGATGGAATCGATTAACCCGTACCTCGAAGGGCCCAAGGGACATTATAAGGGTTCGGTTTAGCGCGAGGATCGTACGCTTCGAAGATGGGAGATTCCAACCGGGTAGGAGGAGGGATGGACGTCGAAGTTGGTGGTTCAAAGCCGGATGAGCACTCGAAATGATATCGGACACAGATGCTACATCGATTCGTCAGTACATCGACATAAACCAAACATGGGAGCTCACTCATAAACTTCTCTTTCCTTATAAATGGTGGAATGTCCAACACCAGTTAGAGAACCGGAGAGCGCGTCACTGAGATAGAAGATCAAGCCATGATCGTCCAATCCTGCGTTCTTTAGGCGGAGAGCGAAGACAATGAGGTTGGCGATAAAGTCGATGCTTTGGAAGGCCTCGGCATCAATGAAAACTGCGCGCAGTATGGATGGGTGAGAGACAGATGACAAGACGCCTGACCCTTATGTCAGCTTCGAATGCTGAAAAGTGACCAAACTGACCAGAATACAAGGGGACGACTTGATCGTTCAAGCTGCCGACCAGGGTTATTTTGACCCTAGAATTGTGTTCAGAAGCGTTCTTCGACTGACGGATGCAAAAGCTCACCCATTCTGTAGAATGATGTCTAACGAGTTCTTGTAGCTAAGTTGAACCTGACTGTCTGGGTCCTGAAAAGCGAAGAGTTCCCTAGCTGCATCCGATTCGAACCTGAGATAATTCTGAAAGTAAAAATTCTTGTTCAAATGGGTGACTGTCCGTACGAGTTCTTGTAGCTAAGTTGAACCTGACTGTCTGGGTCCTGAAAAGCGAAGAGTTCCCTAGCTGCATCCGATTCGAACCTGAGATAATTCTGAAAGTAAAAGTTCTTGTTCAAATGGGTGACTGTCCGTCGCATCAGCATCGTCAAACTATGCAGTAGTAGGGGACAAGTGACGAACAAGGTCCAGCGGCAACGGCGGCCATGCACACCATCGAAACATGCGAAGCCGTAACTTGCTTTTGTTCTATCAACCTTGCCAACAGGTGCGTTGACACGATCGAGCCTTGGGAATGCGTGGCTACGAATACAGCGTCCGCTCTAGCGAGTGCTTCTACCCAGTCTTTCTTCTTTGTCAGCTGGTTGTACAACAAATCGACCTGGACCACCTTCAATCGCTCGCCCAGAAGCCTGAAATCGAGGACGCACTCGATCATCTACTTTTCCTTCTCCTTCTAAGGGCATCCCGACTATCGCTTCTGGATTGAGCGTCAACCCTCTTTTCTCGAAGTATATCTGGGAGAAAGTCAACACAGCCGAGGGAGAGGCGAACCACATACTCGGATGGCAGCAATCATCTCGCTCGTGAACTTCACACTCGTTCCCGTCGGCTCCCCAATGATCCTACTCGCCCACTGCGCAGGGAACCATCCTTTCGCGGACTCTCAGCACTGACCACGATCGAGCCGAAGGAGGGAACTCACCATGGATTCCAATGACAACGATCGTCTTCATCTGTGCAAGCTTCGACAAGCTCTCCATCCCCATGACCTCGTAAGCCTTAGGTAAACTCTCCCCCACATGTTTCGTCAACTTCAACTCCTCCCTTTGCTTCTGCTTCGCCGCCGCCGCATCCTTCAATATCGTCTCGTTCGGAGGCTGAGAGAAGAAATATGAGCCTACGACCGAGAGCGCTCGAGTGAGTCCGGATTGAGGGATGGGGAACGACCGAGGGGGTTTGAGGAACGTATCTTCGAA
>MU271716.1:0-29705 GCA_021432655.1 Atractiella rhizophila
GGCATCTTGCCTTTCCTCTTTGGCACGTCCTTCTCGATCGTCGGCTCCTTCGCTTCCGATTCATCATTTTGCGCCGCAGGAGAGATATCAGGATCAACTCCCTCGATAACTGGAGCATTGTGCGGCGCCACCGGGTAGCCATTGAGGTAGGGAAACTCCATCCCATAGATATTGGAATCGCTCATTGCCCTCTGTAGAGGTGGAATTGCCCAAGGATCGGAAAAGAAGCCGTTCGTGGGGGAGGGAAACTGCTTAGAACACAAGTCGTCAAAACCATTCGCTGACATAGTAGTCAGACGAATACATACCAGCTGATTCTTAGGATCTGGAGAGTACATTCCGGACCCAACAGAGTGAGGGGAGGACATCTGACTGCCTGAGGCATCTCTAGCCTGTAACAAGTTAAGTGCTGAAAGCATGGACCGTGGAGAAGTCACTTACGCTGTCGAAAGACGTACGTGAGAGGTAATTCTCAGCTGCGGAAAACTATTAGATCCACATATCGAGTGAAGAGTAATACTCACTTCCTAAGGAACCGTCGATATGGTTTGGTGGATGAGAGGCAATATCAGACACGGAGCGTCTCGTGCGTGTCGTGGCCATGATAAGATGCTGGATTGAAACGACTGAGATATGGAAGTCGGACAATGACAGATGTCAAAAAAGATGCCGGATCTGGGACGTGCTTAGGCTCTTGCCTTCGCTGAACTGCTCTCGACCGAAATGCAGGCTGAAAACCCAGCGGGTCTGTGCGAACAGTAGCAGCAGAACGCAGGAAATGGGAGGAAGGAGCGCAGGGGGGTTGCTTCGTCCCTCAGAAAAGCAGCAGCAAATGAAGATGGAGCTAGGGTTCTTTATACAGCCGCCCTGATAGCGGATTAGCCTTCATTGGGATTTAGGTGCTGGAAAGAAGCTTACCGAACCTCAAAGTTCTGAATGCACCTCCTATTGGGCTGGGGGAAGAAACTTCGCCCAGTACGGAGAGATGGTATGTAAGGGGAACCACTGAACTGGCTCAATTGCGGGTCTTTCCAAAAGGTTCAATCAATCTTGACTGGAACCCATTGATAAGCTCAAGCACGACGTCCACGAACCTAAATAAAAGGGTGCGTTGGTGGTGCTGGTAGAGTTTGGTTTGGACCTGGGATCAGGGTTCGGATGACTGCAGATCGATGAGCCAGGTCAGGGACTCTTGCGGTTTTTTGAAGGATGGGTCTCGAGCGAACAATCGGGCTTACTGAAGAGAAGATGAAGAAAGAAAGAGCAGGATAGAAGCGGTGAACATCAACAGACACACCTTTTGAAGGGTTGTTCAACTGGCCTGACGCCTCAAATCCGTTCTGCGGCACCCGCGGACCGTCCATTCATTCCATTGGCTCACGTGCAATAATGTGTTGCATGCGAATGAGTTGGAGGTGTCACATTGCGCTGGAATGCAAAGAAAAAGAAAATCTGTCGGTGATTTGGGTTTACAGTATGTCTTCCAAACTTTCGTTAATGAATGAAACAATGCAACAGAGATGACGTGCAAACTTTTGTCCAGCTGTGGGATTGGGATCGGTGCACGGTACACGGCAACCTTGAGCTCGAATAATAGCCAACCTCGAGGTGATAAGCTTGCACTGGGTGGATTGGGTGGATTAGGTGCTGCTGTCGAGAGGTAATTCTCAGCTGCGGAAAACTATTAGATCCACATATCGAGTGAAGAGTAATACTCACTTCCTAAGGAACCGTCGATATGGTTTGGTGGATGAGAGGCAATATCAGACACGGAGCGTCTCGTGCGTGTCGTGGCCATGATAAGATGCTGGATTGAAACGACTGAGATATGGAAGTCGGACAATGACAGATGTCAAAAAAGATGCCGGATCTGGGACGTGCTTAGGCTCTTGCCTTCGCTGAACTGCTCTCGACCGAAATGCAGGCTGAAAACCTAGCGGGTCTGTGCGAACAGTAGCAGCAGAACGCAGGAAATGGGAGGAAGGAGCGCAAGGGGGTTGCTTCGTCCCTCAGAAAAGCAGCAGCAAATGAAGATGGAGCTAGGGTTCTTTATACAGCCGCCCTGATAGCGGATTAGCCTTCATTGGGATTTAGGTGCTGGAAAGAAGCTTACCGAACCTCAAAGTTCTGAATGCACCTCCTATTGGGCTGGGGGAAGAAACTTCGCCCAGTACGGAGAGATGGTATGTAAGGGGAACCACTGAACTGGCTCAATTGCGGGTCTTTCCAAAAGGTTCAATCAATCTTGACTGGAACCCATTGATAAGCTCAAGCACGACGTCCACGAACCTAAATAAAAGGGTGCGTTGGTGGTGCTGGTAGAGTTTGGTTTGGACCTGGGATCAGGGTTCGGATGACTGCAGATCGATGAGCCAGGTCAGGGACTCTTGCGGTTTTTTGAAGGATGGGTCTCGAGCGAACAATCGGGCTTACTGAAGAGAAGATGAAGAAAGAAAGAGCAGGATAGAAGCGGTGAACATCAACAGACACACCTTTTGAAGGGTTGTTCAACTGGCCTGACGCCTCAAATCCGTTCTGCGGCACCCGCGGACCGTCCATTCATTCCATTGGCTCACGTGCAATAATGTGTTGCATGCGAATGAGTTGGAGGTGTCACATTGCGCTGGAATGCAAAGAAAAAGAAAATCTGTCGGTGATTTGGGTTTACAGTATGTCTTCCAAACTTTCGTTAATGAATGAAACAATGCAACAGAGATGACGTGCAAACTTTTGTCCAGCTGTGGGATTGGGATCGGTGCACGGTACACGGCAACCTTGAGCTCGAATAATAGCCAACCTCGAGGTGATAAGCTTGCACTGGGTGGATTGGGTGGATTAGGTGCTGCTGTCGGAATATTGACAAAATAAGCCAACGGCCTCCTGATGAAGCAGCATGAAGCGAGCCTTTGACCACGGTTCTCAACACAGACCGGAAGTGATAGCAGATAGCAGATAGCAGGGAGGGGAACGCATGCTCAAACAAGCTCAGAGCCTTGACCCACTCTCACTTCCACGGATTTGAGCTTGAGCAAGTCTCATCATCGCGTCATTCCGAAAGATTTATGACTCTCACATATCAAGATCTTTCCCCGGTACGAGCTTCACACCGGACTCCGTTAGCGGTTTAAATAAATCGTCTCATTCATTGAGAAATCGAAAAGCTCGCAGTTAAAGTCTGCGGTATAACTTAGCTGGAGGCACATTTCGCCAACTCCTTCTCGATCTCTGCCGTCATCAGAGGCGTCCCGGTAAGGTTTGAGTAGGTCCCATTCCGCTGGTGAAATACGAAATACAATATCTTTGGTGGAGCATCAAAGAAAATCTGGTTGACGACTCGGATGAAGAAAGTCGAGTGCCAATAGCCGAAAAAGAGTAGGAGAGAGCCTCAACCCCTTTTTGTTGAGCTCTAAATTGGCTGGAGTGTTATTTCTGCACCCAGGATGGTTCTTCGGAGCTGTTCAAAGCGTTTGAGGATGTGAGCAATAGAGTGACATAAACCGAGGCGGCAGCCGACAACGCGCCTTCGAGCGACTAACGTTCAGAATCACATGACTGTGTTCTAATCTCTATTCGCTCGGCAACCGGTGTGACTACAGCCGATCGGAAGCGGGTTGAACGACACCTCGACCAATTCCTCTCTTTTCAGCGTCTTTTCAGCTTCCCCAACCGATCATGGCCGTCATGTCAGCCCCCTATCCGCATCAAGCTCTGCATCAGCCCGCTCACGATTCCATTCTGTCGCCAGGCGAGATGAGTGCTTTTGGTGAGTTTCTCAGCGACATCGAGCGGGGGGAGGATCTTTCGCTGCCTATGCCGATGCGTGTCAGCAATCCCATGGCGAGGTCCAACTCAATGACAGCCGGTCATCTACCTCCCCAATACACCTCAGCCAGGAACGGCATTTATCCTCCAGGTGCTCCTAACGATGCGATGTCAGATGGTAATGGGCAGAGCAGGGAGGGAAGGGAAGGAAGTGGAGAGAATGGCAAAATCACTATGGAGCTGGGTCCCTTGCCAAAGCACAACTACGCACCGAAAGACAGGGATGAGGAAAAGTACAAGAAACAAGCGCAGGAACTGAACAACTGGCTCGCTTCACGAGGTCAGTTTTCCCTCTTCCTATGGGTCACGGAAAGTGTGGTGTTCATGCGTGGCCCTTCGGCTGTGTAAACGATGCAGGGCATTCCAACCTCTCTCCCACTTTCGGAATGTCAGCGATGCCACCACTGCAGCAGCAACAGAAGAAGAGGAGAAGAGAAGACTCTCCGCCACGATCTGCTGCACTACACGCTCCTGTAGCTTCATCGTCAACCAGCAATGACTCGTATCAACTGCACGCCACCTCCTCTTCAGCATACTCGCACGATCAGCATCCTTCTCAGCAGCACCAACATCAATTGCACCTGCACCATCCTCAACAGGCGCACTATCAAGCACCTCAGTCATCTTATCCATCTAGCCACCAACAACCTCAGCAGACGCAGCAGCCCCCAGCTCCTCCTCAGCCACGCACAAAACCTCCTCTGCTCACCGAGGCTCAAAAAAAGGCGAACCATATCCTTTCCGAACAGAAGCGCCGTCTAGCGATCAAGGGAGGTTACGATGCCCTGTGCGAAGCAGTCCCTTCTCTACGAGCTCAAAATCTTAACGGAAGTGCAAATGGGAACGGGAAGAAAGACAAAAAGAAAGAAGGTGCGAAGAGCGAAGCTGTGGTCCTTGCACGCAGTGCGTCTTGCTTTCATTCCCTTTTTCGGTGATGCAGTAGAAGCTGACATGTTTCGCTCAATTGCGTTGGAGCAGCCGTGGAATATCTAAGGGAATTGTTGGAAGAGCGAGAGGGATTGCAACGGCACAGGGAAGAGCTATGGCAAAGAGGAAGGAGCGCAGGTTTATCACAGAATGTCTTGGAAGGAGACAGGAGCTGGGAACGGAAGTGGGACACTTGCTAATGTTTACGGCACAGATGGGAAGTCGATCTCTAGAGGTGTGTGCTCTCGCGACTGGAGGATCGGTGAAGAGAGGTTTTTTGTCCTTTCTATGCTTTCTTCGTTGTTCTGGCGCTGGTTCAGTGATACCTTAGTATAAATGGTCCGTGACAATGTTGTGTTTTGTGCGTTTGTGGAGTTATTTAGCATGTAAATTTGGGAATAAATATTGCAACCATCTAATTTCCAGTTATCATCCTCAGTGACCATCGTACAAGTGCTCAGGAGCCCTTGGGTGGAGCCCTTGGGTGGACGCTGCAATGTACTTGATCTGGTGGAATTGGACGGAGCTCAACATCACCTCTGACATTACCACATTATTGGGGAATATTCACATGCAAGGGCCGTATTCACGTGCGTTTCACAATCTCAACTGCTTTCGCGGCATGCATTGTTTATTTTATCCTTTGAATTGGAGTAAATTGGGTTGTAAAGCCAAGCGTTTCGTCAAACGAGGACGAGTATGAGGGCCTCAGAATTACAGCGTACCATCAGTCGATGAAGATGAAACAGATTTCAAGAGAATCATTCCAGTATTATACTACTTAACATGGAAAAGCCAACTGCAACATCAAGCACCTTCCAGTAACCAGTAACCACAAGCAACGCTTGATTATAAAGAGCAAGGCGACTCGCAGAGCTCGAACCGAAGGCTCGTTGCTTGCCCGAGCAGGACGGAACATCTCGGAGAGCAGGTGCAGCGCTGCATTGGCAATGATGTTTCACTTAGATAGCTCATTATATTAACGCTTCATAAAAACCATTGCTTCCTTCATTGCTCTTCATTGCACTCTTCATTACCGTTGTTGCATGGCCCGCAGACAACGGCAGTGACAATGCCCAATCAACTGAAAATTATTCACCCAAAATCACATTTGTGCATTCATTTGCATTTATGCGGTTGGAATCGCAGAGTGAAATCCAGGGGCAAAGGGTTAATGGCAGCACGCTGTGACACAGAAGAAATAGAACGTTGACATTGATTCTGTAATGGAAATCTGTATTGGAGTGACAAAGCTCGACCAGTTGACCAGCTTGACGTTTTGACGCAAGCAAAGTAACACCGGACATATGTAGGAATAAAGCTGATTGATGACGAAATAAAATGCTTGATGCGAACCGATAGCAGCTGCGAACGGACTGATGAATGAAAAATGCTAAATCTTGAACCGCCAACAACATGAATAGAATGATTCTAGCTCGCTTGCGTTAGCCCAGTATATCTAAGTAAGAAAAATACATACTCTTATTTCCAAGGCTTCGACTCCTGCTCTTTCTGGACCGCTCGACACACCAGGGGTTCTCTCCAACCTTTTGATTCATGGGTGCCAGATCGAATCAAGCCCTCCCACCGCATCAACCTTCCAACGTCCTTCCATGATAATTGGATCCTCTTTTCTCGGCATCTCTCACTCAACTTCCGACCAACACGCATGTTCATCCATCCTTCCATCCCGATGGCCAACCTCTTCAATTTCGGAACAAAAGTGAAGGGAAGTAACATTCTGGCATGTATCTCTTCAATGGCCTCTCCCAACTCTGCTGAAGTAGGAACCAACCACGTTATCCCGAGATCTGTGAGAGAGGAAGGAAGTTTGTCGAGCAAATCACTAAAGTACTCTCGATCGCTTTCCGTCCAAACTAGATAGGCGATGTCGAGGGTCTTGAGATTAGTGCATCGACGCAGTGCCTTAGAGAGAGCAGGGGTGAAGGGTGCGCGGATAGTGGTGAGGTTTTTCCCAGCGTGAGAAGCGTAGAAGTGAACGGGGAAGGAAGGCGTGAAAGTGTGAGAGCGACCACAATGCACTTTGAGTTCGCCTATCCACTTGCCGACATCTTTCGCCTGAGTCCAATGCCTCTTCATATCTTTAAGAATTTCGAGGTCAAGGTTGAAAGATCTAAGGAAGGGAAATAAGATCTCGTCGTCAATGCCGAGTGCGTAATTCCTCAGCGAATCTGTGATCGAAGCCTTGTTCCTGATATGTTGGCGATGCGACATCTTCTCTTTCTCCCGTTCCCTATCCCAAGACTTTCTTCTGATCGAATCGCAAACCGCCCCGACAGCCCCTAAGCTTCCGAAACTCTCATTCCTCCTCCTCACTGAGCGCAAACTTGACTCCCTCGCCTCCTCTTTCCACGGTTCATAATCTCTCAAGACAAACGGGGCATAATATCCCTCTGTCCAATCCGGATAACCCCTCAACTCCAACCTTTCTAGCCTCAGATATAAATCTACCGTCTTGAGCATGCTCCAAACATTCAGACTGTCCTTTTCCTTCCTCATCCCAGCTCGCCAATCGTCCCAACATCGCTTCGAAACCCTCAAGCTCCTCAACTTTGGACATCCCGCGAGAGATCGAACAAAGGATTCCCACTCCTTTGATGTAGGTAGGTCCTTCTCATTTGGATCTGGAGCGTATACGCAGCCGGACCGTCGACGAGGATAGACGCCTCCCCACAACCCGAAGTCCAACTCAACTTCTTGGAACGCTGAGCTTACTCCACTCCCATCCATCGCGTCCACAAATCGCTCCATTGTTCTCGCGACCGCAGACCAGTTCTCCTCGTAGAAATTCGACACCTTCAGGGCTCGAATGGGGGATGAGAAGGCGAACCTCGGGTGCTCCATTGTTTGCACCAATAGTTCGAAGGATCGTAAGCTGGTGATCCAGACACGTGAATAAAGGATCTCGTTAGCTTGAGCACTCCAAGCTTTATTGACACGGGAGCAAGCTACGAGAGTGTTCCTCCACATAGCAATAGGTGTGGAAGGATCACTGGGATAGGTGGTGGTTGAAGGGAAATGCTTGAAGACAAGGTGGAGAAGGCCAGAGGGCAGGAACGACCATGCACGGAGTCGGAACACATGAAGTCTCGCTCGTCCAATCCCTTCGTAAGGTTGGTACTCAGAGATAGGGCTGGTAGAATCCGAGCTGGATGGGCGAGAGGAGGAACACTGAAGTCGAAGATCTTGACTGCTCATGGGTTTGATGTGGGGGACGATGATGGCTGGCCGAAGCAGCGGCATAGAAGGGGACTTGATGGCTGGTCTCTCTACGCGGACAACTGGTTCCTCCCTCCGTTTCCCCTTCTGTTCGATCTCCGCCAACGGCCAGACAGAACAGGGAGATTGGAGCCTGAATCTGGACGGCGAAAGGGGAGGCGTGGGTAGCGGCATCCTTGGTGGCGGAGACGCTGGCGGTCTCGTTCGCAAGATCCTTCTCGCTTTCGAGACCTTTGCCTTCGGTGCCTCCATCGTCGAACTAGACGCGGATACTGGGGAAGTTTCGTCCAGTTCCTTTGTAGAAGGTGTTCGAGGAGGAGGATACGGAAAGCTCTCACTACTGAAATCCTCGAGGTCGAAAATGCTGGATCCCGTACGCGCAGATATAGAAACTGAGTCGGCTTCGTCATTTAGATCGTGCGATAAGGGAGGAGACCGCAACCCCAGCTCTTCAGCATCCTGGGGATATGTGTACACCCAACTGCTCCCCGACCAACCCAACTCCGCCCCTTCGATGCCAAGACCAATGACCTGCCCAGCTCTATGGGGATGTTGCGCGGGGAGGTTGAGTGGAGTGCGTGGTATTGAGTTAGAGGTTGAGGGGCTGCGACGCTGTCCTGGAGATGTGGGAGGTGGAGTTGTAGGAGGTGTTGGAGGGAAGGGAACGAGGGGTGAAAAGGAGAACGGGTTGGAAGGGAGGAGTGGAGCTTGTGGTGTTTCTGATGATGGTCTCATGTTGTTGATAGTCGGGTGTCCGATAATAATGAAAATCCCCTACGCTACAAAGAGGACATCAGAAAACTATTCATGCTAAATATTTCCGGTCAGGAAAGGAGGCAAACAGGTCCAGCAATCCTCCATCGGCACCGCGGAAGTACATCGGCAACAAAAGGAGGGAACAGGAATTTGAAGGCTAAAGATGATAACGAAATCGACACTTCGACACATGAAATGCTCTCTCAAGCCGAATAAACAACTGAAGGGAAATTGGCCACCACTTGCCTCTTTGGAACGACTGCTTTCCTAGACTAGTCAGGCTCAAGCCTCAACGTGATTAACTGTTTATCGTTGATGCCAACTACCATCAACCAGCGCCACCTCCAAGCAAACAAACAAGCCATCATCTGAAGGTGGCAAACTCGGTTGGTAAGAAAGAAAGACTCACAACATCGACTTGTTATCCTATCCTTCCTCAAGATGCTACCTATCTGTCGCCTTCTCTGTCTCCCACCAACGCCCGCCTCCTAAATATGCTCGAATACAGTTATGCTCTCTACGCTCTTCCGTCGTCGTCAATCGTCGGAGATACCCTTCGTAAATGCGCAGCGGCCGCAATATCAAAGCGGAATATCTGCCCTTCGCTCTTTCGTGGCGGGGGAATAATGGAGAAGAGGAGAAGAGTAGGATGCTTTATGAACCTGCAGGTGGGTCCATCAAATGTCCGCACCGTTACACCTTACGCCCTACAACGCCCAGTCCAATAGAAGTGAGCAATAACGGTCGAATCTTGGAGTGTTGGGCGGCGAAGACATACTAAGTTATATCTTCTCTCATTCCCATGGCAGTTGAGCGAAGAATTAGGGTCATGCTCTGAGTACTATGAAGCCGAACGGAGGAACTGAGCCCTGGACGCGATTACAGTTTGTTTCGTTCCTTCATAGATGTAGAACATCACTCAACTTGAGTGATGCAGGACTGGTAGTAACGGGGATGATGGGATGATGGTAATGTACTTATCTGTGTTAGCCTGCCTTAATTAGCCTGATGAGATAAAGGACGTAAATTTCACGGAATGAGCATGATGTCGCCCTATACTTTGCACCTGCTGCTTCCTGATGCTCCGAGCCTGAGGGTTATTCCAAAATTCCTACTAGGATATGTCGACCCAGAGTTCTACAGTCCTCAAATCCAATCCACCATGCGAAAGCATAATGTTTTTACATCAACCAACATACTACTAGTAACTCTAGTACGCGCCGTGAACTGGAAATTGTGTTGTATGGAACCTCATTCGAATATTCATTGTTCGTGTTATCTCAGCAGCTCCACTACTACATTAACACTATTACTGTGATGATCATAATGCCTTTGGACTGATTTATTTGAATCAGTGATCAGCGGCCCTTTAGTGCCTCCGTGTCTTCGATTCGATACACAAGTTTCTCTCCCGAAACTTTCCCTTCTTGCAGCAATTTCAACCCTTCGTCCACACCACCCAAACCCCCAGGCACGAGTCTGACCCTATTCGGTTTAATCTTTGCCTTCCCATTCCTACCCAACCAAGCATACCATGTCTTCGCAAACTCCCTTTCTCCTTCCACAACCGTGCCTAAAAAGTTGGCCCCATCCTCGTGAATCGCTTTTATGTACACCAAATGGTGCTTGATCAGATCGTTCGAAGGCAGGAGGGCGATGGTCGGTGGAAGCAAAGGGCGGACCGTCGCGTACTTGCTCGTGCCTCGATCAGGATTAGAAGACAGAAACTCAACAATGACCTGCTGCGATGAAGCCTCAGAAATCGTGTCGAAGACTCTGGTCACTTGTTTCCCACGTCCTCCCAGTGCAATGTTGAGGGCAGCCACCACCTCTTCAGAAGTTTTGTGGCGATAATCGATCACTAACCAGCCCACCCAGAGCTCAGAAGCATAGAATGTCACAAATGGAGCAAAACAGACCTTCATCAGCTCCCAACTCCTTGGCATAGTCTCCACTGCTCCCCGCCACAGCTATAACATCCAATCCGCTCGCCTTTGCCAGTTGCACAGCATACGCGCCAACACTCGAGCTTGCTCCCCAGACGACTATCGGGAACTTTTCGTCCCCACTTGCTGGCTTGACAGGGGTCGGGAGTTGAAGTTTACTAAAGAGGCCTGCACTTTTCTTAGTATAGCGAGGTATTGAGGTAGAGAGGAAAGGGGGCAACAAAGAAACTTACCCAGTGCAGCAGTCATGAACCCGAGCGGGTACGTTGCTGCCTCCTCAAATGTGCAATCTGAAGGAAGTGGAAATAGACTTTCCACTGGGACAATGGTGAATTCTTGATATGCGCCGTATTTAGAATGCTTTAGCATTTGTGAAAAACCAGCAACCTGAAAGTACCATTTCAGTTTCGCAAACAGAAGTGGCAAAAAGCGTACCTTGTCTCCCTTCTGATAGCCAGTGACTCCTTCACCAACCTCCTCGACGTATCCAGCGACATCGTTCCCCTCCACCGCCGTCCAATCCTTTCCGTACCATTGAGCGGAATACGCGGGATACTTCCAATCCTTAGGGTTGGAAGCAACTGCTACATTGCGCACGAGAACCTCTCCTTTCTCAGGACTGTATGTTGGAACTTTCTTCAGCTCTCGTTTGAAGCCCGTTGAGAGCACGCCTAGTTGAGTTTCCTGTAAAGACATCCTTGGTTTTCAGCTTCCTTTCAAGTTGGGCGACATGGTGTTTTATAGACAGCAGCCGAGGCGTCGGCGTTCTACGAACTCTGGCGGACCAGCATCAATTCATGGTCGGTGGTCTCGGTGAACTTGACGAACTAGGAATAAATGGAAGAGGTGGAGGCTGCTGTGATGCTGAATGTGGTGGAGGCTACCTAAGCACACAACAATGTAGTTCCCAACTTTCAAGTTCGCGAGAGCAGTGGTACTAATCAGCCAGTCAGCCGCCTAGGATTATTAATACTCAAAGACCGGGCGTACGCTTCGTCCTCTGGTACTTGACGAACAATATTTTTAAGAACGTTTGAATCTGAATGGTAAAACTTGGTTTGCATGGGTTAGACTAGGCGTCTAAGTCTCCCGTAAGTTCACGCGCCATAGCTTTCGTAATTTAATCTACACTCCAGCAAGTGTAGAAGAATAAATTGTTTTACGAAGGTAATATTGGCACGACAACTGAAGCAAGAATTTGTTAGCTTGCAAGCGGACAGGAGCATTTCCATAGCTCAAGTGACGAACTTGAACCACAATTCCTCCCCCACAGCCCCTCCCATTCAGAAGTCCAATCCAAGATCCCAGAAGGTATCATTTTTCTTATCCCATCAACCTTATTTCCTGCGCGATCCTGCACTCTCATTGCGCGTCCATGCGACGTTTGTTTGCAAGCGACACTGAAGAAATCACAAATTCACCAAGTGTTCATGAAAAGGCGTGACTTGTTAATGAGCAATATACTCATTGGGAGAAAATTCTTTTAGTCACATTCAAAGTAAGCAGCTTTTGTTCTGTTTCGTGCCAAAAGTATGGCGAATATTGGTCTGGCCTGCGGGAAGCTCTCCCAGCCCAGGAAGCTACTTGGCCATTGTAAGAGGTCGTGGTTACGACAGTGTAGACGAGAACACAGTTATGAAAGTGCAACTAAATTAGAACCTTGTAATAAAGAAGAAAAGTGACGAGAGGTCGCAGTCTTGATTGGTCTATTTCCTCACCCCTGCTCTCATACCTGTACTATCTCTCATACTAACTACCCACATTGTGCTAGACGTTTTATTCTTTCTAGAATGCCCAATTTTACCACACCACGGTTCCGTACGAATGCTTTTGTACGGCCCAGCCGACACCTCTCAACATCACGGCCGCAATATCGTCATTTTCTCCCATCACCCTGTAAAGGGCTACAACCTACACCATCATCGCGACGTTCCATCTCGCTCCTGTCCCGCCAAGCTTCGTCCGACGCTCCGAACTCCCAAAACCCTTCTCTCGCCTCCTCATCTTCCTCATCAGAGGCTGTCCCTGCTCACGAGACCTTACCAGCGTTTCCAATTGAACCGCCAGCTGATCTGGATGCCATTGCGCAACTTCTAACCCCCGAAGGATGGTTTGAGCGACTATCGCTTGATATTGCTTCGCTCCCTCCTTCATTATTGGGTATAACAATCTCAGTCGCTCTCCTGTCACGGCTGTTCATTGGACTCCCTGCCGCCTTATGGCAGAGAAGGAGGATCAATCGATTCTTCGATCTCTTGACGCCGGACATGAGAGTCTTCACGGCGGAGTTTCCTATTGCACTGAGGGTTAAAGCGAAGCAAGAACGATGGGATAAGACTACAATGGAGAAAAATTACGATCGTGCTGTATGTTTTATTTCTCGAAAGTGGGTGAAGCGACTAACGGGGCCCAGGTTACAGCCAAGCAGAAGCAATTGGAGAAAAAGTACAATTGCGCTCCGCGGCCAACAATGTTTATCCCACCGCTCATAAATATCCCAGCGATCATATTCGGCTCCCTGATCATCCGGAAAATCACGCTTTTCAGCCAAACAATTTGTGATTCCCTAATCCCCAGCTTCCCACTATACGTCCCACTATCGCTCCCGTCCACACTTGAGAGCTTTTCTAGTTCTTATCCCACACTTACCGACATCCTCATCAAGCTCCTCTCGATAGGTCGCGAGGTAGACCCTATCTTGGCAGTTAGACTTATCGAAGTGGACTCAACCTACCTCCTCCCGTTGGCATGCGGAATCAGCATCTTCCTTAGTGCACAAGTTCAATCTTACTCATCTCTCCTGCTCCGAAAACGAACACAGGCGCAAGAACGGCTCGGCATTCTTCACTATCAACTGAAACAGGACGCAGTAATGAAAGAGCAGAAACTCAAGAGAAGAGAATTGACAGAGCAAGAGGAGGCGGCTCTTGCGGGTAAGGGAAGAGGATTTAGAGAGACTGAGGAAAAGAGGTACGAAGCGAGAGATAGATTGTCCGCCTTGATAAAGTACGGGACGGCCGTCTTCATCCCTGTGATCGCGGCTTTTCAACCTGCGGTATGCTTTCAGTGAGTGAGAAATGATAAGCTGATCCCATCTCAGATCATTCCTGCCTTTTGGATATTTACAAACGCCACTGCTGCCATCCCTCCGCTCCTTTTTATAGCCTCTGACTCTGGTAGGATCGCGAGGATTCGGAAGGAGACAACCCAGGCGTTGGAACATAATCCATGGCTCCGGGACCCATTCAGGCCACTGGAATCGGAAGCTGAACCGGAGCAAGTTGGCCAAACTAGGCGGAAAGTAGGAGCTGGACGATAGACAGAGCACTAATGGAGAGAACGGTACAGATGAAATGCTATTGATGCTACTGAACCGATACTATGCACATTGGAACACCTTCACTATCGGCGGAATTGCTGTGTTTTCAATCATCGCCTTCAGTCCCCACAAACATTCTGTCCACAAACCCCTTCCATTTTTTCTTGCTCTTCCCCAGACTCTTCGCCAGCTTCAGCCACTGGCCAATTGTCAAGTCCTTCAACTTATAAACTGCGAAGCGAGCCAAAAATTCCTCCTTTTCTCCAGTGCCCTGAGCCCCCTTGTCTTCGTCAGGGTATGGATTGCTGAAGGCGCCCTCATCCAAGCTTCGCGGCCATGGACGCGGGATTTCCTTCTTCTCACCATTGTCTAAGAGGGAATCCTTCAAGTAACCCATCTTGAATGTCACATACTCAACCTCCCACTTCGGATCAGGTCTCGTTCCATTCAGCAACACCTTATGCTCCTCATCCGTTATTCCAACAGGAAGAGGGCCCCAGCCGTCACGTTCGTTCGCACGGTCGATTTGAGTGTACCACTGGGTGTACCCAAGGGGAGATAGGTAGCGATTTGTGCGAGAGGGAGACTTAGGAGATGTGTGGCGAGGGAGACGGGGCTTCTTTCCTTTCTTCGGTTTCTCGTGCGAGTGACCATGCTTTCGCTTTCCCTTCTTCTTCTTCTTCTTCTTTTTCGGTTTACGCTTTCGTTTCGATGTCTTAACAATCGGCTCTTCCTCTTCATCTATTTCTTCGCCCTCTTCATCATAGTGGTCATTGGACAAATCGATGTCCAGTGTTTCATCTTGATGTTGGAGGAGGAGAGATGTGGACTGGACAGTGTTTTGTCGAAAGACGTTGCCGTCCTTCTCTCCTCTTGAGATGTTGTAAGTGAATACCCGCATGGAAGGATAGTAGGTAGGGATGATGGATGGAGCAACGTTGATTATTGCTGTGCCATCATGAGACAATACTCGGCATCTGAACTGGAACCACTCACCGTATTCTTCCAAATCCCGTTTCTTCTTACCTGGTAGTTCCTTGAAATCCTTTTTCAGATCATCAACCAGATTCGAGAGCGAAAGATGCGACTTGTCCGCGAGTGGATGCAAAGAGTCGTGTTCATCAGCAGAGGAATCTTTGATGGGTGGAAGGTCAGAGATGACTTCGTGCGCGTCAATCCAAAAAAAGTGGTCCTCATTCATATGTCCAAAATGGTTCCCCAAAATAGTATCTTGAAAGCTTCAACCACACTCAAATACCTTCACAGTAGCCGGAACAAGAGACAAACCTGAGAACGATCTCCCCGAATCGTTGGTAGCAGCCTGATGCCTAGACGTCACCACAGAGTGAAGGAAAGATCGTAAGTCGTACCTTCGAACCAGTTCCCTGGCAAGAGAGAATCAGCTCACGATCCTTTTCAATATAGGAAACGTACCCGGCGATGGTGGAACATGTCCGGTTATGTACACCTGATATCCCAGATCCCTCAAAATGTTCAACTGGACCTCAAGCCACTCCAGCTGTTCAGTCCCAGGATCTATCTCCTCCAGCCCTTCCTGTGACGGAGGGCAACCATCGACCTGTCCCGGCAATCAAGTTCACGTCTGTCCTAAAAGCTTGGACGAAGGAGGGCAAACAATTTTGTTTGAGTCGTAAAAATACAACGTGTTGAGACTAAAGACTACCAATTCTTTGGAGATAACCTGCCTCCTTTGTCAGCTCTACCTGCTCAGAGGATGGCAAGCGAACCTCGAGCCAGAAGTAACCACCGCGCTCGAATGTGTGAACGTGCATGCCAGGAATAAAATGTTTCCATATGCTTTGCTTCCTTCAGTGGGGCAGTACACATAAAGCACAATTGGGACTCACTTTACAAACTCCATCGTAACTTCGCTAGGTCCCCGAAACATAATGTTATGTGGATAGATCTACAAGCCAACATCCATCTCAGCACATGTCGGGTAGCTTGAAAAAAGCGCACATCATTATTCCCAATGCTAGGTATGATTGGTACCTCTTTTCCAAACGCCTCCCTCATCCGACTGGCAATGTCGCGGTTCAAGTTGAAAATCTCATTCATCGACCTAGGATGATTGTTGTCGATGTCATGTCGTGCTGAGTCTCCAGTCCAGATTACAAAGTCGACTTCATTGCGCCAGTGCTCTTGTATCCAACGGAACGTAGCGTCTACGAGAGTCGTGGGAGAATCGCAGTCACTGGGAAAAAAGGGTGTAAGGGTAATGTAACGCCCGGAAAAACCCTGAACAAGAAAAGAAAAAACAATAAAAAAAAAAACCCAAACAAACAAAAAACGCAAAACGGGGGAACAAAAAAAACCAACCGGTAAGAAAAAACGAAAGGGGGGGGTCCTTCCGGCAAAAATGCCCCGGAAAAACCAAAAGCCCAAGGCCCAAACCCCAAACCAAAACGCAACCCCGTAAACTCATCAAACCTGCTCTCTGCAAGCAGAATCTTGGCCCCATGCAAGAAATCAAACGCAATGCAACAAACATTGAACACAACTTTCCCTTCTGCGGCTCTGTATCCAAAGAGGGCTTACCTGACCTCAAGTCCCCAATATCCTGCCTCCCCCTCTTCCTCCTTCTCTCCATGCGTTTTATGGCACCCATACTTCTCCTTCGTGTTAGGCGTGTAGAAGGGATCGGGATGGATGTCAGTGATGTGAACGAAGCGACCAGTCAAATTTTTGGCTCCACCTGAGGCAGCGAGGGAAAGCACAAAAAGAACCGAGGTAATCATCATCATGGGGACAGCATTGGCAGCTTATGGCCAGGAAAGTTGTTGGCGAAAATGGTCGTGAGAACGTGCTTCAATTGGAATCCGAATTCGTGGTAAAGGCTATGCAACAATTAGGCACAAACAACAAACCAATTTACAGCCAAGTTAACGACCTTGCTGGATCGAACCAGATGGATGAGGACGAGCAAAGCTTGGATCATGGGTGTCAATGAATGCAGTCGGTTTATAAATGATGGAGTTAGCGAAGGAGACTTTCGGACCGTGAAAGGACAACAAGAGGTAGTTAGCTTTCAAAATTTTTGCACAGTGCTGTACCCTCGTCAACTCGATCCGCGATTGATTTTGAGTTGTCGTGCTGCAAACATCGACGCCGTTTTTGGTTTACTACGAGAGAGAGCTCGTGAATTTACAACGGGACACCTGCTAACCAGCAGACGTCTAGACACTATTCGAATTAGAAAGAAACTGTTATAAACATAGTCAAATGGAGTCTTAACTTGACAACGTCTTTGAGTTGGAGGGACATCAAAGAAACTATAATTGACTGAGTCTGTGAAAGATATAATGAGGACACTGGTGAACAATATCATATCATACCCTCTTGCCCTCTTGGATGGAAGAAGCCTTTGAGCTGATTTTCTCAAGTGTTCACATCTGTTTGGACAGGCCGTGGCCATGTTGGAGACGAACCCAAACACCAATTGGACCTTTTGAAGCCATTGCAGTGGCAATCTGTCCATTGCGATTGTTTCTCATTCCGCATTGACCATAGAAGTAAGAAAGACTCAGTTTTCTCAATGACTTAACAAAAGTCTCACTGAGCTCCCACTGCCAGCAAGCACATGATTATTTCCCTCAAGCGGAAAGAGTGGTGCCGTTCGCTGCTTCCAAAAAGAGCTGACGGAAAGAGCAGCTAGAGTTAATCTCCAGTCAAATGATGAGAGCTTTCATTCAATTCTGGTCCCAAAATTCTAACTCGGTTCATCTGCAGGCAGTGATGCCAAGAGGCTCACACAGCACATTAAGAAATTTGGCACTGGTGACACAAGTTGAATCTGCCAGGTTCATTCCCTCTTTATGTTGGGCCGGAGACGTTGACGCGGTGTTGGCAATCTAATCGTTCTGAAGTGTCTAAAAGGTTTTCTTTCCCCCCTTTACGTGCTTGACGCTCAATACTCGACAATGTGATCGAGAGCATCGGATGTGGAATAGATCTCAGCGATCACATCGATTACATTTGACAATCTTTGATTTCTTCTTGACAATTTCCTTGGTGTACAGAACACATGTTTAGTCGATTAGTTGTAATCATCAGCGATGGCGGCTTCCGCTTCCTTCTTCGCATGATGCTTAGCCCTGGCGAAGATGCGTCACATCAATGTAGCTCCAAGGCAGGAATGGGATGACATACTTCTCCCTGTCGATGAAATCCAGTCCCTTTGTCTCGAACAATTTGTCGACCTCAGCACCAGCAATACCAGCGATGAGTTCCTTCGCTAGGGCATGGTTGGCTATAGCTCTTGTCAGAATGAGGTGACTACGAGTGGGTGAGCGCAAACCTGGCTTGCCATCACGGGCCTGCTTCTCCTCGTATGCTTTGGCGGCAGCGAAGGCAGCAGCTCCTCCGATCAATTCGTGTGACCAATGAGCCTTGTGACCCCTTCACACCCAGTGTGAGAGTCTCCCACCACCGCTGAGGAAAGAACATACTCAGTGCCGTAAACCTCATCGCTAGCTTTGGCAACATCAGAATCGGTGCTGAAGAATCTACGTGTCTGGTCAGTTCTATTTCGCACCAGCACAGAAAGAAACAAACCCCATATTGATCAGTGCTGAAAATCAGGAGATTGTATCGATCGATGGAAGGTGCTGGACAGGATCAAACGTTCCTCAGTAGCCTGAGCTTTTATACCCCTCTGGCAGCTATTCATAGCTCACGACGCTTCGGGAGTGAAGTCGTCAAGATGAGATCTCTCTCCCCCAATTCAGCTTCCAGCTCCCCCTCAACTGGAGGCTGAGATCCATTTTTGGGCTTCCCAAAATTGGGTCAAGGCCTCCTTGACAGTCCATAACCTTTTCACGAACCTACGAACTTACTCGCATGATGCCCCGTAGAGTCTCACCACGATGGCGCAAAATTATGTTGCTTTCTTTCCGCCTTTGTTCACGATTTTCATTTCCTCTCTGGCGCAACGCAAACAAGTTATTATTGGAAAGAAGCGAGCCCGTAAAAACTGAGAGGAAACCAACTCGCAGCCTGATAACGGAATAAAGCCGCTAAATTACATCGCCATCTGCTGCGTGCAGGTGAACATGTTGGCATTCCTTTTACACGTAGAAGTTGGGGAACGTCCCCGTTTCAAACATTGAACTGTGTTGTAACAATGTACACATGAAAAAAAACGGCAAGACGGGCAAAAATAACGCCCAACGTGGGGCTCGAACCCACGACACTCAGATTAAGAGTCTGATGCTCTACCGACTGAGCTAGCCGGGCTAATACTTGACGGACAGACTAGTATGATCTTTATATCGTAAAGATATTTAAGCAGAGTCTTGCTTCTGGGTTTCTAGCGGAACAAATTCCAAAACTGAAGACTACCACGTCAAAGGATCCGAGTCCCTTCGTCCATGTCCTTGTTGCCTCTAGTTTGTTCCAAATTCGCCTTTAGAGCCAAAGGACTGAGCTTGATCATCATCAACTTGCGGCACCTGCCTCCAAATATAAAAGAAAGGCGACGAACCTTTCCTTTCGAACTACTCAGTTTCAAGATCTGACTCAAGAGGGAACATAGAATATATGACGCCCTTGCTCAGCCATTCTGACAGAATGAGTGGTCCCCAAAAATGTGGTGAGGAAGTACCTCCAGACTTTTCGACGTGACCGCCCACATCCCCGTTTGTGGTGACAAGGGTACCTCTTCTGCCGGAAAATTCCTTCAATCTGAGCATTTGCGCATCGTCGGCTTGCAATATGACTCGTTTTGATTGTGCCCGCATAACTGCGCGGGTCATTATAAAAGAAAGAGAGCGTTAAACGAGAAATATCCCAGTAGTACACATGTCTATCCCTCAAGTGAAGTTCCACACCGAGCGCCTCGTGTATCGCGCATGTAAGAAGGAGGACGTCAAAACGTTTCTCGCAATCTTTGATTCGCATGCGCTGCTCGCGACTTGGGCACACCCAAAGCAAGTCGTTTTGTTAGCAGCACTGAGCAAAGAGACTGATCGAAACATGCTTTATGCGTGTTGACAGTGCACCGACTGAAGAGTTGTGGGAAGAAGCGTACAAGAGGCATGAGAAGTCTCCATACTTTATCGCTGTCTGCCTTCCAGACGCGGCAGCAACTACTCAGAGTAACGACGGGACACCAAAAGCCGGACAGGTAATCGGTTACGTGACACTTTCTGCACCTCAAGTTATCACGAAAATATCGCGATTTACAGTCATGCTCGGAACAAAGTCAGACTTTCATAGTTCACTCTGTTGAGGAGGCTAATAACTGTTCAGCCATCGCGTTCTTTGTCCTTCCTTTTGCACAAGTCAGACTATAACAGGTTCTCATAGGGAAAGGGTTACGGGAGAGAGGCTCTTCTCTGGCTTTTCAAGCAAGGGTTTCAGAATTTGAACCTCCACAAAGTATGGAACTATCGACAACTCCACTTCCACTCGCTGACGTAGTTCTAGATCGAATCCGAAGTCTTCTCTTGGAACGAACCAGCGAAAAAACTCTACGCGTCAATGTAAGCCAAGTATGACCAACCAATCATCCTGCTAACAATGTGATAGTGGGTTTCAAACTGAAGGAGTAATTCGTGAAAGTGTCTTTAGTAAGTCATTTCATATACATACGTGGGATAACTCACAAGGTACCCATCTACACAATTAGTGGATGGCAAATGGTACGACAGCCACTATATGTAAGAACCATTTACCACTGCTTTCCGGACTCAAGTCATTCTTGCTTTAGAGGGTTGTTGGAGCGAGAGTGGAGAGAAAGATACGGTGAAAAAGAAATTTGAATTGTCCATAGAAGTCACATTTTCAATGTACGCAAGTCAACCTAAGATACACAATACCTCTGTTTTTCCCTTTCCAGAAAATTGTAGCAGGCTTCCTTGACTGCAGTGGCGCGTGTCGTCTTGCTTTTCAATTGCCGGAAAATTGCTCTCACTCCTCCTGAGCGTCTGCCATACAGAAATTGATATTTCATGTCCGCAAGCCTCAGCATCATGACTCGCATTGATGTTAGCCGTGAGGGCTGCGCGTATAGGACATGATAAAAGTCTCCCAGAGAAGGGAACGGTGGAGCGGGAAATAACTCAAAGGTCCAACATGTCAATTCCACAAGTGACGTTCTATAGTGCGCGTCTGGTCTATCGGGCTTGCAGGAAAGAAGACATCAAGACCTTTCTCGAAATCTTCGATTCTCATGCCCTTCTCGCGACATGGGGGGAATCTAAGCTCGTCGTTTTTTTGACCGCATAGAGAATCCGGCGACTAATAAATGCGCGATATTGATAGGCCACCCACTGAGGCGTTGTGGGAAGAAGCGTTCAAAAGATTCGAGAAGTCGCCGTACTTCGTCGCAGTTTGCCTTCCGCACACAGACACAGCTGCCACTACTCATCCTAATGGTGACGAGACGCCGAAATCTGGACAGGTAATCGGTTACGTGGCGCTTTACGAGCCTCAGCGTATCACTAACATATCGAAGTTTTCAATCATGCTCGGTTCTAAGTCCGTCATTGACTGGCCATGAATTTGTGGAAGCTGATTCGCCTTCAGTTATCGAGTACCTTCCCTACAATCCCTCTGCACACGTCTGGTTTGACAGGTTGTCTCAGGGAAAAGGTTACGGAAGAGAAGCCCTTCTATGGCTCCTCGAGAAAGGTTTCCAGCATTTGAACCTGCACAAGGTACCCGAATTACAGTCACTCCGAGGCACTCGCTGATGAACTCTCAGATAGAATCCGGAGTCGCTTCTTGGAATGAACCAGCGAAAAAACTTTATGCATCAATGTGAGTGGATTATAAAAGCCAATCGTCCTGCTCACATTGGCATAGCGGGTTTCAAACTGAAGGAGTAGTTCGTGAAAGCATCTTCAGTAAGTCCATTCGAGCACATATATCATTACTCGCAACGGTGTACTGATGTACGTGATCAGTGGGTGGAAAATGGTACGATTATCACTGCATGTCAGCCCCATTCACCAGTTCTCTTAGATCCCAACTCATGTTTGATATTTTAGAGGGTTGTTGCAGCGGGAGTGGAGAGAAAGATACGGGAAAGAAAATTGAATCTGTCTTCCAGCGCTTAACAGCCGTTTCATAATATGTAAATGTAGAGTAAATGGGGAGACAAATATTACAGCAATGCAAAAACCTCAGAGTGCGGTCATGTTCATGTTTAAGCCATGGTTGGTTTGGTAGCTCATGCCGTTTGTCCTCCTCCACTGGCAAGTTCAACAAGCTGACGACTTTATAATAAATAAATAAATAATAATAACAGCTCACCGACGCGGCCCATCCTCCTCTTCATATCTAAAGGATTACTCCTTCGTGATTGATACCCCGTGATACCTCTGCCAAGATGGCAGTGATCATGACTCTTGAGCTATGCTGGGTTTCGCCGCCATCTGTATTGCTTGCTATTCAAGCTGTGATGCCTCTTTTGCTCTCAGTAACGTAACGTAACGCAACGTAGCGTCACCATATCTGGAACCTCTTTGGCGGTTGTGGCTGCCTCTGGCAAACCCCCGTCCAGTCTTGGGAAAGAGGCAAGCGATGTCACGGCTTGAACGAGCATGGGCGTCTCCGTACCCATACATTCCTCCCCAACCTCCCTCTCAGTCCCTCCCCTCCGTCCAACCCTCCGTCCCCATCCCTCCGCCTTCCATCCCGCTTCGGAGCGTCCCCTCAGTGACCCCGGCCACTCTTCCGGATGAACACTCGTCCCATCCACCCGCGTACTCTTCACACTCCCCTTCGCTCCCCATCACTCGCACCGTCTCCCGCTCTTCTCCGCTCGCTACCCTCCGGTGGACGTACCATCCCTCGCTCTCCCGCGTCTCCAGCTGGAACCGGCCCAAGTTGCTCTCTCGGGCTTTGTGGCGGAGGGACAGCGAGGTGTTAGGCGACGACTGGCCGTGGGTCGGTTCTTCTTCTTTCGGTGTCGGAGTGGAGGATGGAATGGGCGTAGAGGCGAGAGCAGCGGTGGCGAGGAATGTGCAGTACCTCAACGAGGTCACGCCGATGCATTTGAGGAGGACGAGAGCGATGTTGGCTGCTTGTGAATTGTTGGACTACTTGGTCGTCATCCTGTTGATCGTCGGTCTGGCCGTTGAGAAGGGAGAGCAGCGGGGTTTATTGGCTGCCGCTGAGGTGTTTTTGGTCGTGGTCATCATCCTGAACGCGCTCGGGATGGGTTTGACGCGTGTGCGTTTTCTCTTATTCTTCTTGGGTCGACGGAGGTCTTTATTTAATTTACATTCGATGTGGCAGGTGCGCCGGTGGAGGTTGATGAACGACCTCAAGACAAAAGCGAAAGACTGGTCGCCATCCAGTCTAAGCGCGTATCTTCACCGCACTCGTAGCTTAGAGGAGGGTCGAGAGGAGTCAGATAACGAATCCCAGAAACTGAGGTGGCGGATATCGCACGAAGGTCGTTTCTCCCAATTGTCCCCTTTGCCATCTAAACTCATGATGATCCAGGCGGATTTTGGCTCGCGTATCGCCCACTTGTCACTGTCGAACTTATCCTTCCTCCGAGGAAGAGGACATCTGGAGCTGTAGCGAGGGAGAGAGATGAAGGAGAGGGGCTTCCCGTCTACGTTCCCGCTTCCCGTCCATCGAATGAGGACGAAGAAGGGTAATCACGCATGCCATTTCGTTCAACTGGGAAAGAGAATATTGTGCAATGACCTGTTGGAAAGGAAAGGGGTGGGGTAAGGCTATGCTATTGTCTTGGATTGTTGTACCCTTTGGGAATATACGCATGTGTGTCTGCTTCAATAGGAAACAAAGAAAAATGAATACAAAATTGTACTTATATTACATCGGCACTACTCATTCTCTCGCATGACGATTCCTCTACATGAAACCGTTCTCGAATAGCTCTTCTGCCTTTCTGTTACACTATACTGGTTTCAGATCCTCACTCATGATGAGAAGTTGCAAATCGTGGACAAAACATATAACTTAGGTGGAAGAAATTCATGCCTTCAAGTTCCATGTTTCCACAAGAAGTACATCACCTTCGTCTACGCTGAGAGTTTTACTCCAAAGAGCGTTTGGAAGCGAAGCCAAGCGATTCAATTGTTACAAACGCGCCGAGCTCCAATGTCCAAAAACAGCTCAATCTTCACGGATCCATCAGTGACGTTAGGTCGGCCAGAACTAAAAAAGTGGGAAAGGAAAACGAAAAAATGAGAAGTGTCAAATACACAATAATTCAATGTCAAGTCTTTGAGTGAAGTCAATGAAAGAACGTTGGAGAAAAAGTCGGAGGGCGGGATATTGCTTTCGTCGTGACCTCCATCGACAGTCAAATATTGCAGCATGCGAAACTGAGCGAGTTGGAATGGCTCGCGAAAAGCGATCGGGCTAGCAACACGAGAGAAGCCGTTTGGAGTATACAGGAGTACAGCGAGCCGAGCGTTTTCAAACATCCAGCTGAAAGGAAAGGAAACGGGACCTCAGGACATATTAGAAGAGTATCTACTGCTTGAACGACTGTCTCGAGCAGACTCTTCAAGAAATGACTGCTCGTCCCGTGGATACGCAGCAACTGGAGGTTCAATGGGCCGAGCTTGTCGGCACCAATCACTTCCGGCTCCTCCAGAGGATCTTGTAAGTTATGTAGAAAGATATGGGACAATGTCGAGCGAGATTTGCTGTTCAACAGAAAGCAACCCACGCTATATTCGTCCCAATCTAGCAATTGCAAATCTCGAAGTCCTTTGAGATTCTCCAAAAGCACAAGAGCATATTGCTCTCCGTGAGTCGATGATCGAGCGAGGTGCAAGATTGATATTGTGGGTTGAAAGCCTGTGACAATGCTGAAGAGATAGCCAAACGAAACATTCTTCTCAACATCTTCCCATCTGTAGTCTAATCGGTGCCAGAGCCTCTGAAATATTGGAAAGTCTTGGAACCTTTTCAGTTTGGCCCATGCAAACTGTGGTTCGTGGGCTACAAGCGATAAGTGAGCTCTCCACGTCCGGCAAACTGAGCGATACACTTTGAAATTTATTCGATATTTGTTATCGCTCTTCGCCAGCCGTTCAAATATCAGATCTAGAAGCTCGGATGGCAATTGCATGATGTAGGAAAGCGTTCCATAGTCGATAATGCAAAAATCCCTGCCAAAGTACGAAGAAACCCATTCTTGGTGGATCCTGTTTCTATATGGTGGATCCCGTTTTTCCGATTGAAACGGTGCCAAGCTTGGAGCAACAATTCATGAAGAGCTGTTGGTCAAACTTGTGCTTGACTAAATCTCTGGAATGTTCGGTGAGCACGACCCCGCTGTCACGGCATAGTCCTCGATCGTGATGGACAAAGACAGTGAGGGATAGGATAGAATTTGTATTATTGTGGCCTTGCAGACTGGAAATTAAACTCGTCTCGTTATCTTTCAGGGATTGGACAAAAGGCAGCTGGAGAAATGTCGAATGAAGGGCCGCTTCGGTTTTGCTGTCAAAGCTGTAAACATCCAGATGCTGAAGCGGTGTCGAAGCGCCAAAGGATTTTGTCCAGCTTATCGATAAAGATCTTTGGCAGTGATCAGTAATATAACTAATCACAGGCCTCCTGGAATCCTTCTTCTCGCAGACTGAAGAAAAGGTCAACATTGTAGTTGTTAGGGGGATGAAACGAATCAAAAACACACTGTCAGGCATGATGCATCATGCAACATTAATCATTACCTGTTGAAACGATATTTACATCATGATTACGTTGTTGATGAGGGCGGACGCTGACAGACCAGGACAGACAGGTAGAAGCTTTCTATATACGTGTACAAATAATAATTATTGGTATTACGAGAAGCTATGTGCAGGGAATAAGTACAATAGTACAACAATGAATTCAATGACTTCCCGAGCCTTCTGTCCAATACACAAGAATATCATTCTCCTGTTACCGCTTGTTCCTTCTCCCAAGGTGGTTTTGCTACTATCTTCTCTTCTCCCCACATCCCTTCAAAAAACTCCGCCATTAGTTCCTCTACCTTGATAAACGTTGCATTTTGTCCATTTTTGAGATCATCATTGAGTGTCAACATCTTGTACGGTAAGGGTGGAAGGTTAGAGTCAGGGCTGTTGTCGGGCAGGAGACGGGCAAGCTCTCGTTCGAGATCCACAGGCGAACGGATAATGTGAAAAAGGAGCGGGCTATTGAAGAGAGAGTAGGAGTAGCGTGCGAGGAGGTGGAGGAAGAATTTGCGTGTCGACTCTGAAGACGAGGTAGGTGGAAAGGGGAAGGAGGACTCGCTGAATGATTTCGTCATCCCGATTTGCAATGTAGATGAATCGATTCTCTCTCTTCCTCTTGGTTCCATAGAAGGAAGTGGTAGAAAACTGTCCAGGCCCTTCCTCTCGCCACCTCTTAATAAAGCGACGAGGATGCAATCACCGCACTGCTTGTTCCTTTCGAAGACGACTCTTTTGAACACATCCTCTGCCTGTTCATCTTCTTCCCCAAAGCAATCGCGAAGATTGACCTCGCACACTACTTCGTCTTCTCCAACCAATTCGGGGAAGGGGAAACGCGAAACGATCTTCGACAGCGCGTTTCGCCGCCTGACATCTTTGGGGGCTTGGAGATGTAGAAAAGGTTGGAAGAAGGGATAACCCTCAACTGAGGTAAATAGATTGTCTTCTTCGTGTTCTAGGGATGAGATCGAGGGGACACGATTCGAAGGATGAAATACCTGTTTAGACGTTAGTATATAACGGGAGAAGAAAGCAACGGACTTGAAGGATGTCTCCTTCCTCCTCTTTGAATGACCCACTAGCCAAAAGTAGCGAGCGTATTTCCCTTTTCTCTTCCACGTTCAAAAGCCCGTCTCGATTAACATCCGCTTTGGAAAACCAGGCATACAACCTGCCGCCAACATCAGGCCGGAAGTGACACAGGGAACGTGGGCAAACAGTGATTCTCTATGCTTCTCAATCGTATAATGCGCTGCTAGGAACGTGATAGTGACCTCATTATCAACCCCTCTGAACCTACTCCGTCCCTATTCCTCGCATCAACCTACTTTCTAGACGAGATAGCGACAAATTCTCACAGTGGCGAGCAATTCATCCTCCCAGATGTTCCTGATCTCTTGCAAGATGGGAAGCGACAGGACTTTTGCGTTGTGGTGCAAGTACGGTCTTTTCCTCGTTCCGAAGCGGTCGTCTGATCTCAACGGTTAGTAACTGTCCGAAGGCTTGCTAAGTGACAAATACCAACTGAGGATGTAATTCGCGTATTTCAATCCTACCCACTCCCCTTCCTTATCCCGCCGTGTCTAATGATCCATTAAGCTCGAACAAAGCTACTACTTGAGGGGACGTACCGCCTTTGAAGGATGCTCCCCATCTACCAAGAGGTCTGGCTGAACCCTAAAGACGGGACCAGAAACGGGGGAGAAGAAGAAAGAGGGCGGGAGGGGAGAAAGGAAGAAGAAATCGTCGTTCATGTATAGGATGGTTTTAGTTGATCTTTCCCTATTCGAAAGTAGATCGGGGAGGAAGGGGAATTGGGATTCGATAGCCATACTATCCCTCAGATTCAGATTCACTCCTTTACTGAGGAAAGTGCATCAACCTGTTGAATGATGGCACAGCATCTTTGAGGGAAGGAGAAAAAAGGTCGGAGTGATGAAAGACTTCCAGCCCGTTCCCATCCTCAAACCAAACAGGGACCTGACCCCATCTCTCTTCTCCCTCCATTTTGAAGTCAGCGCTGACTACCATCAAATTCCCCCATCCCTTATACAGCGCTAAGGATGGCATCACACTCCTCAAGGAATATTTCAATTCCCCATGTTCTCTAAAATGGTATTCGGACCCAAACGTGGAAGGCTTTGAGAAGCGCGGTGGTGCTTCCAGGTAGGCTTTGGTAGATTCGTTGGAGGAGAGGAGGGATTTTCGGAGGGAGAGCAGTAGCGGAGCAGAGCCGTTTATCCAAGTCCCTTGTTCCGTAGGTCAGGTCAGTAGAGGTTCACTTCTGAATAACACAGACAGCAAGAAGTACTGATAGTGTGATTTAGGAACGCAACCAAACCTACTCTCTTCAACAGGAGAGATCTACATTACAGTCGCTTCCTGGAATATTCAAGGTGGAGAAAACATGTTCATCCAACTGTAGACTATAGCTTCACTTATCAAACTGAGTGAAAACGTGCAAAGAGCCCTAGAGGAAAGACGAAAAGAGCAACTGAGGAGATCCGCAGGAAAGACTTACAAAGGATATCCAACCTTTCTTCCTGCTTCGGCTCTCTTTTCGCACGTTGACCAGGTTCTAACTCACTACACAACTCTCCACGCGCAATCCATCTCTCTGCACACTCGCCCTTCTCCTCTGCCCCAAACCAGAACGAGTCCTCCATTGGCGTCGTTTGCCATTCCGTCCGAAAGCGTCTCCCGTCCTGTTCCTTAACCACCGGTAGCTTCCTCCATCCTTCAATTTCCTCGTATACGTCCTCGACGGCACTCGGAGCGCGTAAAGGGTGAAAGTAGAAGAACAGGAAGAGGTTGCAGGAGATGAGGAGGAAGAGGGGTAGGAAGAGGGGACGATAGGCACGGAAATGGAGGCGTAGCATTTGTTTGTCTTGCCTCCTCTCTGGTGGCTTTTTGGTGATTCGATTGCACGATGGATTTAGGAGAGAGATTTAGGGTGGTGGAGGGATGGAGGGCATTGCATATTAATACCTGCTTCGCAGTCTACCATGCCTACTTCGCAGTCCACTTCGCCTACGTCGCAGCGTATTTATATTTTGTGTTATAATTATCCGCGGGACGCAGTTCAGCTGCAGCCGCAATGACCTGATTTTAGCTTTTCGCAAGACAGGCCTGAGAATTATTTCTGACTGAGAATTCTTTGTGCCTGTGATAAATTAGGCCACAATTATGAGACTGTGAGAGTTGGCTCAGGAATTAACTTCATCAGGCCGGGGTGAGCCTCGCCTGAGCTGATAGCAAATTTCAGTTCTGTTCAGTTGCTACCTTCAGCTAAGCTGTAGAAGCCTTAGGCGAAAGAAAAAGTCATGGAAAGGGCAAATTAAGATCAGCATCAGCTGCCTTTGTCCGGGTAATTTTTGGTAGACGAAATTGGAGGGCGGCTCAAAGCATTCTGCCAACCTGTTTGGCTCACGGCCCTCAAGTGCGTCGATCCCTCAATGTGTCTGTAGACCTGTAGGAAGTTAGTGGAAAAGCACTCTTGGCCCTTACACATTGAAGGATCGATGCGAATAAGCAAACATGGCTTTGTTAGCCCTATTATAGTGCAGCTCGACACTCTACCTTCCAGTCGGATATGGGAGCCATTGTTGCACTGTTAGGCCTTCCCAGGTATGTGTAACAAGGTCATGGCTATCTGTAGAGGAAACAAATGGAAAGAGTCGACAAAGAAGTGATTAAACCGCTGGAGCATGTGATGTGTGCACAACAACAAAGTCATGAAGCCGACGACGCACAATGGCAGCTAAATTCCCGTGACATTCATTGTGACAGCTCAGCGCTCCAAAACTCAACAGAACCCCCATTAACCTGTGGAACGCAAGGATGCAACAAGAACTGGAGACCATTGGTTCTCAGGGATTGGAGGCCGACCAGATTGAGTCCACGATGTTCCAGGATTCCTGATCTTCAAGGAATCTAGAAGAGCTCTCCTATCCTCGCGCTTGTTGCACCCGAGTCCCCTGTTGGTCAGAAACATCA
>MU271717.1:0-21110 GCA_021432655.1 Atractiella rhizophila
TTCGAATCGGCTTCGCATGTCACGTAAATGAATGTGTTCACATGAAAAGGAGACTGCCAAAGCTTACCTCCACGTGAATGACTGAGAATACATGTCTTCCTGCCGCTCTCAAAAAGCTCCTTACATCTCCACTTCCCAGCTCTCATCCTATTTCCTTCTCCGCCTCCTCCGCCTCCACAGTCTGCTCCTCTTTCTCATCAAGAGTTATCCATCGACAACAGGAAGATGAAGACGGACCCGAGCACCTCATATACTTCTCAGTGCACCTCAAGCAAACGTATTCAACGTTGAAGACGATTGAGCTCTTCCCATCCTTTGGTCCCAAAGTGCCGGCGCCAACCTCCCTCATGCACACGTCGCCTATGACACCAGATTCTCAGTGAATTTGCCCAGAAGTAAGAAGAGGAGAGGACGATGTGGTGGCATACATCGAATTTCGCCGTGAAGCTCGCCTTCTCCAGGCTTGTTTCTCTTCCGATACTTTCCTGGTGTGGAATTATACGCTCTTTTCTCCGCAAATGGCACATCGATCCTCCTGGCCACGATCTGTTCTGGTTGAAGTGGTTTGCCTTCCTTCCAGCTGTCCATATCGATCTCGTCCATATCCACATCGTCCTCCTCTTCCCTCTCATCGACCATGGAAGGTCTCCCCGCCAAAGTACCACGTCCGCGACAATCGAGACAAGCGAAATGTGCCTCCCAATCCGTCTTCAACTCGTCCTCAGTGCCGACGAGGGAGATGCGCACGATGGCCTTCCCGCAGGTTGTGCAGTGGATGACATGGTCCTCAGCGGCCTTTGGCCCTTTCTTGGGCTTCTCTGTAGTTGATTTGGTATTAGTTAGAGGCTTCGCAGAAGACGCGACGGCTCCAGAAGAAGCTACCTTTCGCAGCTTATGAGCCTTAGGGGGAGGTTCGGCTGGCGCTTGGGTTGCGGTGACGGTGGTAGGTGGGATGGTTTGAGCGACGGTGGATGGGATTTGGGCGTGGGGCTGGTATTGCAGATGCTGCGGGAGAATGTGTCCCATCTGTTGGACCTGCAGTGAACCATAAGCCGAAGGATCTTCGGACTGCAGCTGGTGAACTGGCTGGGGCTGGCCATAGAGCGTAGTCCTGAAATGTTCAAGATTCCGCTGTGTGGTGGGACTGTCTTCTCCCGTCTCGTTTGCTGTTGGAGGAGGGATATAGCCTCTAAGACCACCAATGTTCGGACAGGACCTTGTACGGTGAAGGGATGGCTGAGGGTACTGGCGGCTCGCTTCCTCAAAGGAGGGGGTATGTTCGGGATAGAATGGGCGGCGCTGTGGCTCGTACGCCTGTTGAACCGGTGGAATCCAGGATTGATACTGCAGCTGGTGTTGTTGCGGCGGAGGGTTGGACGGTGGTGCGTAGGAAATTTGATGTTGAGGATGAGATTGGAGAGGGGGATAGTGAGCGTAAGGAGGTTGCATCCGCTGGGAGCGAGATGCCTGAGATTGAACAGGTGGCGGTTGTGCCTGATGAATGTGGAAAGGTCCAGAAGTCGAAGGAGGAAGCTGCTGATATGCTTGGCCATGGTGACCGCTCTGGGATTGTAAAGGGTATGAAGACTGAGCCCTTTGCGCGTTCGACTTGGATGTGTGTCTCTGTTGTTCCAGCTGGAAGAATTGATTGGATGGTAAACACGTCGTCGATATCGGAAGGTACGGATGCTGTTGCTGGAGTGGAAGAGGATACTGAACCGTCGATTTTGAGGGGGACAGTGGGCCTTTTGTCTCGCCGTGGCTTACGGTCTGGGGTTGGGCATGCGCGACCTTAAATTGATTGTAGTCGGCGCCGACAGGCACATCCGTCCTCGGTCTATAACCGCCTACCGCACCTGGCGCAATGGCTTCTCTTGCTTCTACTCTCCCATCAGCGGCCGTGTGCTGCTGATAACCCTGTAACGTCTGTTGCTGTTGAGGGAGATACAGCTTCTCGAAATTTTGGGTGTGGCCGCTTAGCGCATCTTGGCGCAATTGCCCACTCGCTCCTACTGACATTCCATGAGCGCCGATGGGAGGGGGTTGAGCAGGCGCCAAGTAAGGAGGCGAATAAACGTCCGCTGGAAGTCCGCTGGCGATAGGATGAGACATGGAATACTGAAACGGCAAGTGCCTGTGGTCCTGCTCCGGCAGAGCTTCGTGCGCCGTGGTTGGGGAGGGAGGCAGAGGCAGATTAGCAGGGAGGTAAGGGTTGAAGGAGTATGGGCCACTACCTCCTCCTCCCTGAGGGTGAGAATGACTGAAGATATTGTTTTCTGGAGAAAGGGAGGTCGCTGACGAAGTTGAAGTTTGAGCCGAAGAGGAGGAGTGCCTTCCACTTGTTGGCAAAGTCTGCATCGAAGCTGAGGCGGTCCAACATGGTTCTGGCAGGTACGAGGCAACGGAGGGCGGATTATAGGACGGTTGGGAGTACGACATGTCCTGATACACGGCTGGTTGCTGTTCTCCTTTCTTCGTCAGCGAGAGAACCAATTGTAAAAATGGATCACTCGCCGTCTGAAAGCTCCGAACTTGCGCTGAAGACCCGATCGTTAGAGAGAAATCGTAGATCTGCTTAGGAGCCGTTACCGGAAGGTCGATTGGCGCTTGCGTGCCGGAGGCAGGACAGGATTCGTTGGGAAAGATCAGCGTCACCACTACGAAGAAGCATTTGTATCAAGTTTTTATCGTGAGAAATAGAATGGATGCATGCACCTTGTTCTTCCTCTTCCATGCACTCCGCGCATATTTGCAGCACATCCATCGCTTTTTGAATCGTCCATTCCATATAATCAAAGTTCCAGATAGTCTATCGGCTAGATTAGGCGCAGGGGCTACCATGGTGGAGGATGTATACCTTTTGGCAGAGTGAACCTATGTCGTTGTCCGAAGCAATGGCAACTTTGGCATTAGGACGCAACTGTGGACGTCATGACCTGCGATTCACTTGGTGGAGAAACCACAAACAATCAACATAGCCTCGAGAAGAATGTCCAGAGGATCTGGAACCTATCAGAAATCAGTGTGGCCATCGGAGATGAATGAAGAGAAGCATACCGCCTTTTGTATTGACTCATCACAGCAAATCTCATCTACGCTCTCATCTGGTTGTCTTTCCGACGGCGAAGGTAATCTCGAGCCACCAGCTCTCAACAGGCGAGGCAGTAGTCTACCCTTGAACATGGTTCTGCTAATAAACAATGTTTGATCCCCGGCTCCGCCAACGTTTTGGTCTCCGGGGATGGAGAAGATTCCATGACCTGCGACGTGGTAAGAACAATATTGTCACAGTGAAACGTCTAAACGAACGCGGTTTATGTGGGCTAGTTAAGACAGATATCCCTGGCAGAGTGCCATAATCACGACTCACAAGAAACCCCGCTGGTTCAACCCCCACGTTAAGACTAAACGTACCACCGGACTGATGAAATACGGCATGAACCCAATCCTGCGATTTGATGACACCATTGATCATACAAAGATTCTTCTGGTTTTCAAAACGGTATTCGTCACGGAAATCGGCTTCTAGCACCGCCTTGTAGTGCTGTTTGAAGTATCGAACGGCAAGGGGCAGGTGTGTCACACGGAAAGAATGGGGATCCGAATTTGTGGCCAAAATGGCTGCATGCTGCGATTGGTTGCAGTATTCGAGCTGAAAGCTGGGAATCGCGCCAATAGGGCTATCTACATCTTTCAGAAGATCGAAGCAAGGGAAACGAGCAACGCACATGGGGCAAGTAGCATCGATGTCCACCATTTTACAACTAAGCCTACCCCTCTGAAGTGGTATCTTGTGGTACCAAGCCGAACCTCCTGACTTATATGTGAGTGGTTTGTCGTCTGGCCCTAAGAATTCCTCAACGTTCCGCGAAAAGTTGAAAGTGCCGTTATTGCAGTATCCAAAATCCCCAATGCGCCATTCACCGCCCCAGCCTGCCCGTCTACGGGAAGTAGACGAAGGTGATGCCGCCAAAGGAGGAGCATCGAGGAGCCAAGGGCTTGAGCGACTACTAGCTAAGTGGCTAGACGAAGATGGTTGAACGGAGGGACTAGTAACAGCAGTTGACAGAGAGGGTGGAAGGCTGACGTCAGCAGGGGCTGGATAGACACAATGAGGAATTAACGCTTGTGGATCTTCTACAAAGATATAGGGATCTTGCGTGGAAAACGTGTTTGGACGCGTATTTGAGGCACCAGAAAGATCCGATCTGGGGGTCGAGGACGGAGGATCAGCCCTGCTATTAGATGCCTCGGGGATGGAAATGGATGGATTGTGCACAGAGGTCACGGTTGGAGGAGCGACGGGATCATCTTGGGCATAGGGATAGTAGATGGGCCAGTGACGCACGGAGTCATACATGAGAGCTTCATAGATGTAATGAGGTTCGTAGCCTGAGCACATGTTGCTGGAACTTCAAGGAAGAATGCAGAGAAATGCTAAGTGCAGAAGATAGGACAGCGAATTTTCTCTCAAGAGTCTCGCGCATGTTAAATGCAGAAAAGAGGAAAAGCGTCGAGGATGAACGGTTTGGACGAGATGAACAATCTTCCTCATCGCACTGTCAATAAATTGGTGCCCAAGACCGCATTTAATGGGAACCTTAGTAACTTGAACAAAATTCCGTAATTACTCGATTCATCAAGATGGAGAGAACGAAATCACGTTGACAAGAACGCGAAGGAGGGGCATGGCATCATTTAAGGTTCTCATCATGTGACTAAAACCCAACCCTTCAATGACTGCTCTCTATCGTGATCGGGAGACCCAACCTTTGTAGCAGCTTTGGCAAATGCTCTCCTCACGAGAGCTTGCATATAGTTTCACGACCTGGCGGCCCATTGTGTTCGCTTCACGACTGCTCACGATCGCGTTCGGTTCGCAACTGCCCACCATCTCCTTCAGTTCGCCACTGCTCGCGATCGTGTTTGCTTCGCGACTGCTCGCTAACATTTTTGCGTGGCAACAGTTTTGCAATCGTGTCGGCTTTGCGACTACCTGCTAACGTTTTCGGGCAACAGTTTGCAATAGTGTTCGCTTCGCGAACTCTCAAAGCCCAGCTTCGCAATTACTTACAACTGTGGCCAGCCCTTTGCATTCTATCCAACGTATTTTAGACGTAAGTAGCGCTAATGACAGGCCCGAGATGTAGCTTCGACGACATATAATTTGTATTAAGGGTGAGTGAATATTAAAAAAAGCGGAGGTCAAAATACAGACTTCATATGCATGCAAAAATGCAATTCCATATTGCTTCGCCATTATTCTTTGTATTTTAGATGTGAGTGCGGTGAGTGGTGGGCCTGAGGGTTAGATATTACTATGTATAAAACATCACAAAATGCGAGGGTAAAAATACACATTTGTAAGCAGTCGCGAAGCAAACACAAATGCGAAGATTTGCGAGCGAACACGATCGCAAGCAGTCCCGAACTGAAGGAGATCGCGAGCACTCGCGAACTGGACACGATGGCCACCACTCGCGACATGGTTTGCAAGCTCTCGCGAGGAGAGTGTTTGCCAAAGCTGCTTCGAAGTGTTGGGTCTCGCGAGTTTGCAGTCTTGCAAGTCTGCTTTCTCGCGAGTTTGGCCTTGCCGTCAGGCTGAGATACTTGTGCGGCAGAAATACAAGGATGAAAGTATTCGTGAGGAGTGGAAGGCCGACGCCTTGGAGCATGTGATATCTATCAATGACGCGGAGAGGAAGCTCAGTCCGAAAGCTGTCGATTAGGTGCTAAAAGAACTAGAGGCATGTTCTGCTGAACTTCCTGTCCAAATACTCTCTCAACTTTCCCACAGGAATATGACAGACTTTGAGCTCAAGATGGTATTGAGGTTTTCTGCTTCGATGGAATGTGGCAAAGCGATTCATTGATCCCAAACGACATACGCTCCGCCTTCATCTCCTCCCTGCGTCCGCTGGAGGATCTTCCAGAATCAGGAAAAGACTGGGACCTGCGCTCGGACCACCAAGTTCTAAACCTCGTTGATCCCTCCCTCTACCCCATCCTGTACAAGCACACTCGCGCCTATCCGCGATCTATACCTGCCGAAGAAAGGAATTGGTGGAACATCCAAGAGCTGATTTTGCCCTGGTGTCCAATAGGCGACACGGATAGCAGTTTCCCTTCCTAGAGATGGAAATACTATGTCTCCGATTCCTTTAGCTGGCTCTCGACTCCTTTCTAACTTTCTGAAGATGGAAAGTCGTGCAAGATAGCAAGCTACATCAATAATCTGGACCCAAAGAAATATCCAGCGGCCTACAAAGCACTTGAAGACATTTTCCCCCGCTTTGTACCTATGTTTGAAAGGTTGTTGAGGGACTCCAGCCTGGCAGACATAACAAGCAGGCGTGTGCCTGATAGACATCTCGGGCCTTCGTCTGGTGAAGAGGAAGCGGGGGAAGATGAAATGGACATAGACGAGGAGGAAAAGCAAGAAGAAGACGAAGGAATGATGGAAGAGCAGGAGGGCGACAACGAGCGTGAGGAAAAGGACGAGGCGCAGGACGACGATGATGGAGCGGAGAAGGAAAAGGAGCAGGACGACGCTAACGGAGAGGAGAAGGAAGAGGAGCAGGACGACCATGACGAGAGGAGAAGGAGGAAGAAGGAGGTTCTGCACTAGCGTCTTCAATTGAAGCTGGCGAGAGCAATGGCGTCCTCGCCGCCATTGGAGGAATTCACTACTAGAATACAGGAGAAGAACGTTTCCGAGCGATGCGAAGAAAGCTGTAACTGTTTCTGACATCGGAAAGTATCCAAAAGAAGGTGTTCACGCTCTGCAGTTCGAGGAATGGAGAGAAATATCCCTGCGAGGCTTAACGCTTAAAACCTCGTGAACATCCTCCTCACTCCGGAGAAACCGACTTATCCTGGCGGGGACTGGCTCACCGAGGGTATGATGAACGAGGCGATTGTTGCGATGTGGGCCTATTATTACGACGATGAAAACGTTACCAAGAGCAAGTTGAGCTTCAGACGCGGCGTGGACGAGGTCCCCTCTTTCCCTTTACTATTTAAAAGCTACTCCTTGCGCTGACGTGTGGGCTGGTCTTAGCCGGATGATTGTGCCGATATGGAGGATGAGGAAAACATGGCTGAGTTCGCCTTGAGAAAGTTCGTCTCCCTACTTATCTGTCCTTCGTGCTTGATTAACTTGTGCACAGCGACGGACCGTTGAATCAGCCACTTGGGGAGGTAATCACTAAAGAGGGGCGATGCATCGCTTTCCCCAACCACATCCAACACTGCGTCTCCTCCTTTTCCCTCCTCGATAAAACCAAACCAGGACACCGCAAAATGTTGTTCTTCTATCTCGTAAATCCAGAGTACAATGATGTGCCTGACAGCTCTCTCATCCCGCCTCAACAGTGATAAATGTTACCAGCGCGATCGAGGGCTGCAAGGTGCGAGACAAGGTAAAGCATAAAGCTTGTGTTAACATTGGGTCTATATGAAGGTAGAGAAATACATTACCTGCAAGGTGCGAGACAAGGTAAAGCATAAAGCTTGTGGTCTCGCACTTGCAGGAGATCTTGTTTTATAGCAGAGAAGATGAATAATAAGGAAGAGACTAAGGAAAACCAACAGCGAGCCAGCGTGCGAAAGGAGGGTGCGTAAATGGTACCGTGTAACCAACAAACTCCCCCTCGCATCCTACTTTCCATCCATTCCAATTTCCTCCATTGCATTATCCATCTTCATCCTTGAAACACCCTTCGTAAGCATATCCGCCGGCAGATCTTTCGTATCCATGTAGAGGAGTCTGATCTTTTCATTGAGGACGCATTTGTGGGTGTAGTGGAAAGGTATGTCGATGTGTTTTGTTCGTTGTCGAAAAACGGGATTGTTTGCGAGCTGATGAGAACCTAGGTTGTCGCCAAAGATCGTGATTGGAGAGTCGAGCGGGAAACCAAGGTCGTCAAGAAGGTTGCGGAGCCACGTCGCCTCGCGAGCTGCGACAGATAGAGCGACGTACTCGGCTTCTGTGCTCGAAAGAGTAACAACTGATTGCTTCTTGCTCTTCCAAACGACGGCGCCGCCAGCGTTCGTGAACAGCGTCCCTGAGATGGATTTGAGGTCGTACGAGGTGGCGAAGTCTGAGTCGGAATAACCTGTGAGTCCTTCTCCATCGCTTCGATATGTGATTTTGAAGTGTGAGGTGCCTTGTAGATATCTGAAGATTCGTTTGACCGCTTTCCAGTGAAGCGATGAGGGGTTTTCGGCGAATTGAGCGACTTGTGTGAGGGCAAAGGCGAGGTCTGGTCTCGTCGCGATCATCAGGTACAACAGTGACCCAATGGCCTCTCGGTAACGGCCAATCCACGATTCGGGAATCCCACCTTCCTCCTCATCTTCCTCCGTCGCCGGCTCCAACTTCCCTCCAATCTCGAACGGCGTTGCAACTGCCTTGCAGTTCTGCATTCCGAATTTCTCCAACAACCGTTCGACGAAGGCTTCTTGATCGATGGAGATTCCGTTGTCGGATTGGGTGATCCGGATTCCTAGAAAGTGCGTAGCTCTCCCTTCGTCCTTCAACTTGTAGTGTTTCTCAAGTTCTTTCTTGACGGGTTCAGCATCTTCGTCACTTTCCGCCATAATCGCGAAGTCGTCGACGTAGACTCCGACCAGTACATATTTTCCTGTCTTCTCATCTTTCTTCGTGTAGATTGTTGATTCTGACTTGCTTTGCTTAAAGCCCATACTCTTCAGCTTTTCATCCGCATCCCCGTTCCAGACTCGACCGCTCTGATGGAGGCCGCACACGCCCTTCGTCACTTTGAGGACCCAATCAGGATGCTCGGGGTCTTCCCAGCCAGGAGGTGGACGAATATAGACAGGTTTGTCGAGTTTCCCGTAGAGATACGCTGCTGAAACGTCGACCATGTGGACTGGCCGCCGGTTCTTCCCTCCAATGGACAGGATCAAGCGAAACGACGGCATGGAGAGGACCGGAGAAAACGTTTCGTCATAGTCGACCCCTTCGCGTTGCGTGAAGCCTTGGGCGACGACTCTCGCACGAAATCGGACGGTTTCTCCCCCTGGACCCAGCTTCTCCCTCAACACCCATTTTGAACCGATTACATCCTCAGGCAACGGCACCATTTCTCCGACTTCCCTCTCTCTCCACGAGCTCTTCTCCTCGTCAAATGCGTCCCGCCATTTGGAGGCGTCAGGACCGTTGACTGCTTCTTCGTACGATGGAGTGAGATTACGAGAGGGGCTAGCGATGATAATGCGAGCGACGGCATCGGAAAGAGGTGAGTCTCCGAAGTACTTTGCTCTGTTTTCTTTCTGAGCTTCTGCAGGAGAACGACGAGCTCGCTGAGAGCGTTCGCGGGGCGGAGGTGGGTCAGGTTTCACCTTCGACGGCACCTCAGTGGGTCTCTCCCCTCTTTCTGTTCCTCTCCCTTTTCTACCATGTCTGATGTCTCTTCGGGAGCAGGGGGATCCAGCACTTCGTTAGTTTGGACTTCGAGAGATTGAAGGAGGGTCGGAGGGTGAGTTTCGTCGAATTGGACATGGAGATGTTTGGTAACTGACCCGTCTTTGGGGTTGTAGATCCGATAAGTCTTGCTCTCCCAATCATAACCGACCAGTCTCCCTTCCCACGAACGCGCATCCAGCTTCTGCCTGTTTGGCTCAGGAGGAACTAGGCTGTAAGTTCGACATCCCAGCACTCGCAAGTGCTCCACTGACGGCTTCTTTCCAGTCCAAACCTCGAAAGGCGTCTTGCCTTTGAGCGCGACGGTTGGGCGGCGATTTAGGAGGTGAATTGCGGCGACAGCGAGTTCTCCCCACAGCTTCTTGGGGAGATCGGAAGTGTAGAGGGTAGAACGGATGAGGGAAGCGATGGAGAGGTTGAGACGCTCCGCGACGCCGTTCTGTTGCGGAGTGTAGGAGGCAGTGTGCTCGTGCTTGATGCCATGAGACTTCAGGTACGTCTTGAACTCGTTGCTGGTGTACTCTCCTCCGTTGTCTGACCTTATCCCTTTGATTTTCAGGCCAGTCTCAAGCTCAACCCTCGCTTTGAACTCCTTGGAGGTGGAGAAGACGTCGGACTTTCGTTTGAGAAGGTAAATCCACTTTCTCCGAGTCGCATCGTCTGTGAAACTGACCCAGTATTCAGCTCCACCGATCGACTTCACGGGCGCAGGACCCCACACGTCGGTGTGAACGAGTTCGAGTTTCTCGTTGGCGCGTTTCGAAGGTCCAGAGGGCAAAGGTAGCTTGGATTGACGGCCAAGGAGACATCCAGCGCAAGGTGCGTGATGATCATCCTCTCCCACTTCCATACCTCTAACCATTTCTTTCTTCTGCAGCTCCTTAAGTCCATCCATAACCAGGTGACCGAGCCGGCAGTGCCAAACGTGAGCGGAGGGCGTTTTCGCGGCAGTGGTGAGTTTCACTTTCGCTTCACTCGCTTCCAGGAACAGCACTGACGCATCGAGTTTGCGCAGGCCGCCTTCCGCACTGATCTCCGCCACAACAGGCCCGTCACGTTTCACGATCCGGCCTCGTCTGTCTGCGGAGAACAGGACGTCGAAACCGCGAGTATTGAGTTTGTCTGTGGAGAGGAGTGCGCAATCAATTTCGGGGTTGAAAAGAACATCGGTGAGTTCGATTTTTCTTTCCACTCCATTTACTTTTGTCAAGACTTTGACTGTTCCGATACCAGTGGCTTTCGTGACGACTCCGTGGGACGAGCGGATGCGACGAGAGCGTGGAGAAAGCGACGAGAACCAGGAACGGAATGGGACGATGTGGTCTGTTGCCGCAGAATCGACGTAGATCCCCTCGCGGTGAGTTCCATCTCCAGCGACTGTGTGGAAAGCCTCTGAGATCTTCGTTTCCCCAGGTTTTTCTCCTTCCTCCCGCTTCTTCTTTCGGCAATCCCTCTCCCAATGACCTTCGATACCACAAAAAGTGGCATTTGCCCTTTTTCTTCTCGCTCTTCGACCTCCCTCCACCGCTACTTCCACCTCCCGACTTGGTATAGTTCCTTCCTACTCCCCCAGACCTCGTAACTAACGCTTCGCTAGGTTTTGAGTCTGGATTCCTTCGATGGGCTTTGAGCAGGAGACGGGAAGCGACGTAGGAGGACGTAAAATCGGAGGAGGAGACGGCGTTGAACGAGGAGACGACTTCGATCCAGGATGGCGGCAGCGATATCAGGAGAAGCATCGCGACGTCCTCGTCATCGGTCTTGTCACCCATCGCCTTCAACTCTTGCCCCATCGTGCGAACTCGATTGACGTGATCTCGCATCGATTCGCCTTCGACGTAACGCGCAGTGTAGAGTTTCTGGCGGAGAAGAACCCGGGCTTGACGGTCTTGATTTTTGGTAGAGCTCCTTCAGCCTATCCCAAAGCTCCTTCGGCTTCTCGACGTTGATATCCCAGATATCGGTGAGTACGTGGTCTTTGCAGGTTTCGATAATGATCGAATAGGCTAGGTTCGCCCGTCTTGTCCAGTCCTTCTGCGACGCCTCGACCTTCGCGACTTCCTCCAGCTTCCCAGCCTCTCCACCAACGGCAACGGGTTTGACATCTGTCCCAGCAACGATCCCCCAGCAATTCTTGCCGAGCAGCTTCGCCTGGACACCGAAGTACCAGATGTGGTAGTTCTCCCGTCCCTCGAGTTTCGGGACAGTCGAAGAAGTAAGTACGGTGGTGACATGACTTTCAGACATTTGAGGCTGACGAGGTGGCAGGGGATTCGGCTAGATGAGAACGAGCTCTCGCTACCAATTGATAAATGTTACGAGCGCGATCGAGGGCTGCAAGGTGCGAGACAAGGTAAAGCATAAAGCTTGTGGTCTCGCACTTGCAGGAGATCTTGTTTTATAGCAGAGAAGATGAATAATAAGGAAAGAGACTAAGGAAAACCAACAGCGTGCCAGCGTGCGAAAGGAGGGTGCGTAAATGGTACCGTGGCCCCATCAAACAGGAGGACTGGTATACTCTAATAAGATTATTAGTGCGTGGCGACGTATGGGACTGCAAGCTGCGAGACCAAAACAAGCAGTATTAATATTGTAGTATATGTGTGATAAGTGAAATACATTACCTGCAAGGTGCAAGACCGAAATAAGCAGTGGGTCTCGCACTTGCAGGGCAATTCTTCTTATAGCAAAGAGGGCTGAATAATAAGAAAGCGCGAGCAAAGATGAAAGAAAGCCTTAATACACACCAAACGTGATGGAAGGAGGAGGCGCAAGTGCTCCCGTGGCCCCATCATACTCCAGAAGAGTTGAAGGAGGTTGGGGGACAACGGAAGGTTTCGAAAAAGGCAGCGCTCAAGTGGAGGTTGAATATGATGGATGAGAGAAATGCTTTTGTTCAAAAGAACGACAAGGCAGTCTTCAGTGTCGTATGGGAGCTGTGATAGATATCGATCGCTGATGTTGGTGTCAAGTTGATTACGACACCATACTTTCCTCAACGTCTCTGGACGAAATTTGCAATGCCATTTCTGTCAGTCTCTCTTCTCCTGGGCAAGACGAATGCAAGAATAGTAGAGAGGGTTAGGAAATTCAAAAAAGTTTGTTGAATTTTCAAATAAATTGTAAAATGCAATAGGAATGTAGAAATACAGTCACTGAGCTTGTAGCCGCAAATTCTGTTCTTGCTGTGGTTGCTGTGGACTGAGGGAGAGCTGTTTGAAGTCATGGAATTTTGAGGGGGAACATAAATTACGTGCGGCACTTTGTGGGAACGACATTCACCATCCACATGCCATCAAGTCCAACTACAACTAAGTCAGGGAGGCGTTGCAAGCCCCCCAATACCTATTCTCGTGAGTACTATTCTCTCCGTTGTATGGTTACTAAAGTTTGACAGCTTCTCATGTCAAGAATATCCTCCTCTTCTATACAACTTTCGAGTATGTTGACGGTGGAGCTTCTAGCAGGGGCTTGAGAGCTAAATAGTAGTCCGTGCAGGGTGGTAGAGAGCATTGGCGAAGGCATTTTGGTTGACGCTGGGTTGACGTTGTGGACACTACAGGGAGAACTACTGCACAACTACAGCCGGATGCTGCAAGGCTGCTATATCTTCCTTGATATCCACTCAATCGGCCTCAGAATCACTTTACAGACATCCAGGGAGCCTCAAATACCTATTAGGATATAGAAAACTATGTGTTGCAATTTTTGAATTTCCGACTCTGAAAAAGGTCAAATTTTGAATTTCCTAACCCTCTCTAGTTCACAACCTTATCGATGCCTCTTTGCTTTCGCTTTGATTTGATGAAGAGAGAATCAGTCGAAAGGCTCGACTCACAACTCCATGCGAAAGCATTTGTGTAACATTGTTGAGGATGAAGAATGCAGAAATGGGCACGGGATCCCGTCGCGCATGCATTGACACAAGAGGCGCAATGAGCTCAGGGGCGAAGAGGCAGAGAAGTTCGCGATCTCAGTCAGGTACCACGGAATAACTTTCAGATTGCAATTCTAATGATTTACCGTCACAGTATCAGTAATGTTACCTACCCCAACTGAAACCAACGTCAGTTTTGCAGCCTGCCGCCTCCACTTCCCTTGATATTATTGATGAACATCTTCAATTTCGCAGTACTGTAACGGTTGGATTTTTTTCCTCCTCGACAGACTTGTCAACCTCAAAGACCGCCAATTACAATGACATTTGGCTATGGTATAACACAGCAAGCTCGCGCCTTCCATGGAGGCGTTCGTGTGTACAACCTAAATGAATGGTCTGAGGATTTAACCTTTCTCTCCAACTCCACTTTCATCTTCTTCCTGAGGACATTTTAGTTTTCGACACCTATCGTGTATTCAGTAATCGAAGAACCTTAGTTTCATGACATTAAGAGCCGCATCGCTCGTAGAGTTGAAGCAGAGGAGAGCTTGCCGCTATCTAAGTTCCCCCAACCCCAAACAATCATTAATGTTCTTATCGCATTGGCAGGAGAAAGAGCGTGGACACATGAACAGTGCACCTTTCCAAAGCGTCTATCAGTGAAACGAGTTGATATAAACGTAATCATGTTGCCACTGGGTGGCTATGGGTTGTTCAAGTGACTAACTCAGGAAAGCATGGACTAATAGTTTAATTTAATAACTGGTGGGGAGCAGAGGAGACATATCACGTTGTCCCTCACCACAATTCAGGTTTCTCTGCATTCGAAAGCTCCCGGATGCTGACTCTTAAGGGAAGGGGAACATTCAAACTTCGCGTCGACCGTCACATCATTAGCAAGAGCTAAGACCTTCGTTCCGCTGCCTCGCAAGCCACAAACGCGTGTTCCAGTCGAGCGACGCTCCAGTCCTCTTGCTGAAATGTAGTAGCTCTGTCAAAACCTCCTAACCTTGCACTGAAAGAGAAAGGCGAGGAAGAAACATGTTGAAGGAGCGGTCGAAAGCGGGTAAGACGTAGTCAGGACGCTGAGCATTGCATTTGACTAGTCCGAAGAGCTGAGCTAGGAGAGGTTTGCATTGTAGAGCAGTGGATGTCAAGGGGCGTCGAGGAGTCGACTTGGCTGTTGTTACACGCTTTGGAGTTGGTCGAACAGAGATATTACAACAACTTGGGCATGTTCAGTCCCACTTGTGAAACTTCCTGAGACTAGCTCACATGTAGCTGATGGAAACTCCTGGAGGACAAAGATGTGAAGGCAGTGTTCCGAGTCTGCGTGTAGGCCACGGGAAGGAGGGCATCGGTATCCTTAGGTATCCTTGTCGTCGTGCAGGTGCAGAGAAATACGAGTGGGGGAGACTCGATGGGAGGGAAAGAGGATGCAGCACTGACATGTACTGACACGTACTTGACATGCTCGCTTGAGAAATTCGAACTAAATGGAAATGGATCGACATTTTGTTTACCACAATCATCGTCAGGGAAAGAGAATGAAATGGACAAAACTCGTAACCAGAACTTTGCCATTGTGGAATGAACGACCTAGGAGAGTGACATTACAGCGGAGTCAGATGTACTTGGAACCCATTTCTTCGAACATCCTTCCCAATTGATGAAACATTTCGCATTGGATCCAGAATCTTTGAAGAAGGATCAAGTCAAAAGCAAAGTCTCAAACGGCACATCCGCCAAGCCGGCATCTTTCAGGAGGCCATTTCTGACCTTGTTTTTCTCGGAATCAGTCTCAGAAAAACCTGGACCCTTCAAAGGCCAATCACTCCGGCTCGCTGGGATGCTTCTGGTGATAAGCAGAAAGACTATATCTTCGGGTCGAGTTTTTGTTTTGTCCGGATGAGGGAAGAGGTATATCACTAGGTGGGATAAGTTGTTCCTACGAGCCCAACTATTGAACTCGGCAGGATAGAGCCATGACCCCCGACCTGCGACCGCCGAGTAGACACCACAGAATTTGAGGAGTTGGACCACTTGTACTTCGGTTAGAAGGTAGCCACCGCATAGGTACGGTCCGAACCCCATTGCTATGTCACACCAGTCAGACTTAGTACACCGATGCTTAGAGACTATTTACCACTGAAAACTTATGAGATATCAGGATAGCGAGAATAAATGGCCGTCGAGGGACTAAAACTCGCAAGGTAGTGAGGATGTGTCAGAACAAATGGTTATGAAGCTAAATAAATGAATTATAGATTGTAGTTTATGTCAGTTGACTCGTATGGCAATGCTTACACTATTCCCGATTTTGTCGTTGTAAAGACCTGCTGCAACCTAAAGGATGACACTATCTTGACAGTCGTGGAGGTTAAGAATTCAAGCGCTGCACCTGAACACGTCGCTGAGTAGAGTCATTTTTAGCAGATCAGCACCAGTTATACACAATAGGGTTATCGATTGATAAGTCACTTAGATACTTGTTTCAAGTTACACCTAGCTCTGGGGAAGTAGAAAGTCTAATTGACAAATCTGGGTTTAAGCGAGCGACCTATCAAGTCATCAAAGATGTTGCTGTGAACAATTGTTGTTTATTGTTGCCGCTCAAGTTCAGGTTGCGCCTTGTTTTTGCTTCTTATCTAGCTTTTAATCTACACACTGTTGCTGTACTTGTACGAAATTACAGTCATGTAGTGTTCGGGTTCAGTCCCAGCCTCCCAAGCAGAAGCGCGATCTATCTGCCAGTAGAGATACCAATATCGCCAGGACGAAGGACCTAGTCTTCTGGCACGTCGACGTCATATATCCTTACAATGAACGACGAGCTAACTCTCAAGGTCGGAGACGAAATCAAGGTAAAGGTTGTCTATGCTGGCGCACGGTGTGTGGGTACGACGCTGAAGGAAGGAACAGAGTCTGACGTCGAGCGGAAAGGGGCATTCTCGTCTGTGTCAGGATTGGCGACCGCAATCAGAGATCCCAGAATACAAGCTTGCTCATTCAAGTTGCCGAACGTCTTTCTCTTTGGTAACAATGTATCAAAATACATTTACAGCTCTTCGTACTTGTTGCAATTAAACTAGTGTATTACTTACGTGAAGTATGTTATTGACACTAAGTCACGGTGGAAGAACGTTTTGTTGAACATGAAAACAGGGTACTGGGACTCAGTCGCCTCGCCTGTACTTCGAATATCATCATGGCGACGGCTGGAAGACTGTGATTTGTTGATCCTTATGGCTGTACCAGTGTGTCAAACTGGGAAGTTCTCATTGTAAGATTCCCCCCTTTGAGTGTCCCATAAGTTGGTATCTGCACAGGAAGGTAGAATAGTGAGTAAGAGATGAATCAGAGGGTTGATGGGGCGAAGGATGTACTTCCTGCGGGCTCCGTGTGACGGCCGTTTAGAGCTACACGAATGGACCCAGAGGCATTCATCCCTTTATCCCATTGAGAAGAAGTGTGCGATTTTTGTTCGTCAACAAAAGAATGGTGAATGATAGAGAAAGAACGAAGTGGGAGCAAAGTGCCAAGTTTCTCTCTTTCATTTCCTCGACCCCTGACTCCATCACTAGCCATCGCTGAATTGGCTGCATCCCAGCCATCGATAGAGTGTAGCAAGAAAGTCAGATATCTTTAGCATAGACGGAGGGCATAGACCTGCAGAAGCACGATGTGTAAAGTCTCCCACCCATTATGTGCTGCTCGACGATCGCACTGTTCAAATTCCAGTACAGTGCACTTCGGATGATCCTCGATTGCCTCATTGTTGGGGAGTTACAGATATGGGGTTGTCTGAGGGAGTAGACTGACTCGAATGGAGGAGTTGCTCGAGTAATCGAAGTTTCTCGCAGCGCAGCGGGAGTGGATGGGAGGTGGCCGCAAAACTCTGACACGCTGAGTTACATAGGCATTGGTCGATGTAGTAAAGAGGTATTGCATCTACCACCCGCTCCTGGCACTTTTTTGAGGGAGAGGACCCGACAGATGGCCGGTATGTCTCTCCAGCGGCCGGTAGAAGGTATCGGTCTCACCAAACTTAGCTCCGTGCCTAGCCCGTGGACTTCCTGACGGATCGCGGACGGATCACCGCCTTATCCAGCACATAAAAGCCAACGCGCTTAGCCTGTGCTCCTGCTCCCATCCATCAGGACATCAGGACTATCCTTTGGTCAAAGAGAATACTCGACCATGTCTTTCAACGCTTTCGCCGCCAACACCAAAAAAGCCCTAGCTGGGGAGAGCGGGTCGAAGGAATCCCAAGGCCCCAAGATGAAGGCTGTCAAGACCCTCGGGGCTGGAGAGTGTGCTGTTGCTGAGGTCGATGTCCCTCAGATTACTGATCCCGACGAGATCATCGTCCAGTAGGTCTATCGAAGACTTTTCCGTCAAAACCCAACCAATGCCGGCCAAAATTGGACCGGTTCCCCTTTTTCTCTTTCAGATCACCGAAGGGGGTACTGATCCATTGATAACAGGGTCAAGGCTGTCTCGCTCAACCCTACCGATTGGAAAAGGGCTCTCGGTGGAAAGCCCACCGGCGGTGGAGGAGGAATTGTCGCAAATGTAACCCCAGATCTCGTCTGTGGTTGCGATTTCGCTGGTGCGCATTCCATTCTCAATCCACTTTCTCTGGAGAAATGATTTTGATGTCGATATGCGCCAGGCATTGTCACGGAGACCGGAGGTGGTTATGATACTCGCAAACTGAAGGTCGGGGACAGAGTCGCAGGGTTTATCATGGGAGCCAAATTCCCAGGGCATGGATCCTTTGCTGGTATTTCTCTCTTTTTAGCCGCTCACACGTCCTTCGAGCTGATTGGATTTCATGACAGAATACCTGAAGACGGAAGGTACGCTTGTGTGGAAGATTCCTGAGGGAACGTCTTTCGAGGAGGCGGCCGCTATGGGAGGAATCTCTCAACACACTGCTTTCATGATGATGTTCCTTCGCTCTTCTCCTCCCCTCCCAAGGCCCGACAACCCTATCAGCGAGGAAAGGTCTTTCCCCATTCTCATCTGGGCTGGTGCCACGGCCTGTGGTATTTACTGCATTCAGTACGCCAAGGTGCGCTTCGTACAGAACGTCAGCAATTAACAGCCTTACCTGGATTGTTTAGGCTGCTGGACTCAAGGTTGTCACCACCGCTTCACCTGGTAACCATCAACTTTTGAAGGGTTACGGTGCAGACGCTTGCTACGACTACAACGATCCTGAAGTTGTTTCCAAGATCAAGAAGGACTGGCCTGACATTCGGTTCGATGATTCCTCCCTCCTCCAAACAGTACTTGGAAAGGAGTTCACCTTCCCTGGGCACGCTCACGGAAAGTGGACCAAGCCGCTTCAAGGACAGACGCTCTACCCGGTCAGAATTGACGACCGCTTCGCCGTAGCAGACTGGTACGTCGCTCCCTCTGCTGGTATGATATGACGCTCATTAGTCGTCATTCAGGAACGAGTACCTACCTAAGCTGATTTCGGAGGGCAAGTTCAAGGCGGCTCCTCTTACTGTAGGCAAAGGTCTCGATGGAATCACGGAGGGCATGAAGATGCATAAGGAGGGCAAGGTTAAGGTAATATCTTTTCGGTCCCAAATCTTATCCATGCTGACATGCCACGATTAGGCGACCAAACTAGTTTACAGCATCTAAGTAATGGATACCGTCTCTCAAAGATCCCTGTATCACTTCGACGCTAATGGATGTCTCGTGTCTCGCTTTGGGATGTTGGCTTGAACACGATCGTGTTAACAATGTATGGGAAAAATACTGAAATATTAGATACGTGTTGACATACTTCACTACTTGTCAAAAGTCACTTTCGCTTGCTCCTGAAAGTAGTTCAGCGAGGCAGCTCCAAATTCCGTCACGCACTGTTTCATCATTCATCAGTATTGAATGCCATACGACGTGTGCTTCATTAAAAGTACAAATGATGGTCACTAAAAGGCTATCACAAAACCCGAACTATCGTATGCACAGCAGATATCCAAAGATTCCTCATATCACAAGTTTGAGCGAAGTCCTGCGATTCTTCGAATCTGATTTCCCATTGACCACTGTCGCATCATCTTCCTCAGCCACGTCGTCGATTTTCACCATGGGTATGATGGGGACGGTCTTACGCCTTTCCTTGTCTTTTTCCTTCTTCACCTTGTCCTTCTCCTCGATCACAGGCATCGGGAGGGGAGGGGGCGCAGGGCTGCAGAGCTCGTACGCGTCGTAACCTATTCCAAACTGCGTCCTTCGTGCTGTGGCGACGACGATGATTTTGTTCAGCCATTCGTATCTATCGCTCGTCTGAGGTCGGGGACACAGGACGAAGGCGAAAGTGAACGCACCGTTTGTCCCCCGTCTCCAATTGGACGGACATATGGAAGACTACATGCTCCGATTCCTGCTCAGTAAGCGTGTGCCCGTCGAGAATCTTTCTCAACAAATGTTTGGGTCCACGGCGACATCCTTTAGTTTGAACATAGATGAACGCTCCATCGTCCGTCTACCAACAATGTCAATGATGTTAATTCGTTGATTCGAACATGGAGGAACGTACTTGGAGGTTGTAGCGCGTGTCTGTGTACACCTCTCCATCTTTCAACATTATTCTAATTTAACCGCTTTTCAGAAGCTTCGAGAAGATAAGGCTGAACGGTCTCACAGATGATCTCCTCCTCCCGTGAGAATCTTTCCTTTCAGACGGTCACCTTTGAAATAGCCGGATGTGATTGAGAGAGCACTACCGTGTGAAGGAACGCACAGAGGAGTTAGTTAGTATGATATCCGTTAACCTTACGAGTTGGGAGAGAGAAGCGAGTGAATTTTCAGAGGTGCTAGCCAAGCTCAACGATGAATGCACTTGGGAGTGCACGTTTCAATTGAATACATTTCTAATCAGATGAAAATCCAGCGTCACAATTGCGTTGGGCATTTGGTAGAGTTGTTTCACACAACAAACAATATCGAGTACGATGTCCTCAGTTTGGAGTGCCCTGACTTGCTCTGACGACGCCAGACAATATCCATAATTATTCCTGTTGCACAGATACTCGTCTGGGACGGATCTGGAGTTTCGATCAGCAGGCTAATGCAGCTGAATGACTAGATTTTCGACGTGATGATTCTCACGTAACGCAGGTGCATTAGACCTCCTTCAAAATGGAAAACAAGAACGAAGGGGCGTGCTACAACGTCGTTAGAGAACAGTGACTCGCATGTCTTGCTGTAGGAAAGACGGATGACTGAAAGGAGCCTTGCAGCGATGGATAAATCACGCAAAACAAAAATAGGGTGCTTAACTCGAAACTGTGAGGAATAAAGCACACACCGACGATACCCAAAGGGACCTCTGCCAAAGTCCACCGGCTGCTCGATGCGAAAGAGTGTGTAGAGATGTCGGAGAGTGGGGACAGGGAGCATTGCCTGCATCTTTCGTCGAATCGCTCCTCTTGAGTAAAGGTAAACCTCGTGCAAGCCTTCGTTGAAACGGATGTGGGAGGAATGGTGTAATGATGTGGTGTTGTTATATCGGAAGAAGGAATGGCGTCGTATCCTTGTCGGGAGTTGCAGCACCGCCAGCTTGGGGCTGAGCCAGCTGATACTTTGTTGGTGGGAGACAGGGACAACTGGCAGCAAAATGAGAGCGCAGGGGAACCGATCAGACGACTTGGCCAGTTCCTGAAGCGGTCCTGCTGCGGATGGAAGTTGAGCAGATTAGGGTTGCGGAATCAATTGCGTGTTAGGGTCGTCGCGTCGCCCGCAAAAACAACGACCAGT